>CM035208.1:5772819-5792819 GCA_020233015.1 Callinectes sapidus | reverse complement strand
ACCGTGAACTCTGTTTGTTTTCATAGATTAAAACATGTCATGGATGTACTTAATATCTGAAAAGAAGACACTGTAAGTTTGAGTGCAGTGAGGGGGAACGAACGAGTCACTGAAGAAAGTGGACAGAGAAGTTTACAGTGGCAAGGAAAGCTACTTGGCGTCCATCACTAGACTAGTCACAGCTCACGCAAGGCGGTTTACGGCAAAGCATTGTTTAGAATGAAGGCTTTCACGCCAGGCAACTCCAGCTGGTGGCTCATGGCTCAGCTGTTGCCATAACTGAGAGTTACCATTCAAACATTGGCAGTGTTTTGAATACAAGGTTTCACACGAGGCAGTCAGATGCAGCCACTGTTCATTGTTGTTGTTGTTGTTGTTGTTGTTGTTTTGTGAGGAGCAGGACAAAAGGAGAAGCTTCCCACTAAAGGACGCTTTTTTGACTGAGGGAAGTCACTGGTGGCAAACAGCATTGTGTACACGAACAACAACAATCACTGTCAAAGGCAGTCCATTGCTGCAACTTGGCGCCTCGTGTGAAGGAACCTTAAGCCTCAAGAACAAGAAGCAAGCCAGCCGGGACAAAAGCAAACCCATTCCGAACAGGCGTCCACAGCGGCCTCGTTAGTAGAAGACATGCAAGACTAAGGCACGAATAGTGAGTGTTTAGCGCAGCACTCGCCCCGCAGAACGCCAGCATGCGCGGGTGGCGAGGCGAGGCAAGGCGGTGGTGTGGCAGTGTTGGCGTCCCTCTGTGTGCTGCCCGCCCTTGGAGAAACACAAGGTTAGGTTAGCAGTAGTACCCCCACCAGCAGCAGCACCAGCAGTAGCAGCACCAGCGTTAATAGCACGTTAGTAGTGGAAGGTGCAGCACTACCTGGGATGATGGAGGAGGTCTCTTGGTCATCGTCATCTTCGCCCTCCTCCTCCTCCTCCTCCTCCTCCTTCTGTCTTATCTGCTGCTGACGGGACGATGACCTGGAGTTCTCGCCTTCTCTTTCTGCCGAGTGGTTGTGGCCGCGGAGAGGAACAAATGACATTATTTTACGAAGAAAGGAAGGAAGAAATGGCGAGCAATACAGAAATAAGTGTGGAATTAATGCCCACGTTCTTAAACACTTTGCTCTCTCACCGTCACTATTCTCCAAAGGCTTTAGTTCAAGATAGTCATATTTTTAAGGATGTTTTATGGTTGAGGTGATGAATTGGCGATATTTCTAGTTTATTACAAGGAAAAACTGTCTTGAAAACCCGACTAGTCGTTACTGTAATCTTGCAAAAGTGTTGCGGTGGGAGAGCAAAGTGTTTCAGAATACGAGCGTAAGTCATCGTTGTTGTCAGGAACCGTGCGACCTGCGAACATTTAGAGCTGCTTTCGTCGCCTGATGCTAAAGAAAGTCTGGGGAGGAAATATCGGAGGGTGACAGTCTATCTTTGGGCGAGGCTTTAACTTCCGCGAAAACGTGCACTGTGGTACGAGAGTGAGCTGCACATGGCCACAGACAGAGGGTCAGCTGCTATATTTAGTGTGCTGTGGTGGGGCAGACGGGGGGGGGGAGGGAGGGAGGGAGAGGCGGGGTTGGTGGAAGGAGTGTGGGGTACGAAAGGAGTAAAGCGAAAATCAAGGTGAAATACTTCCTGATGGGTTTACTCTTCACCACCGATCGTTACTCCGCTTCTGACAAAAGACAATATAGCTGAAGTGTCCTGCCATGGGTTCGACTCCCGATTACTCCCTGGCTATCCTTTCGACACCATTCCGTTGGCATTACAGTGAGACACAGGGTAGTAGTACAAAGGGACGCACCTCAGATACCTCAATTTCTCATAGGCACTTCGTATCCCCCAAGTGTGCTGAAGTAATTGCTTTAATGGTCCATCAAGACCCGTACCGCCACAGGTGTTCGAAACCACTTGTGAACAGCGAGTGAACGGACAGAGCATTGCCGCGTTCTTTGTCTGGACGTGAAATTCATTGAGAAGTGTGAGGGGAGGAGGGACGAGGGTTAGCGTGCAGACGGTCACGTGACTCAAGATGCGTATGTCACCCTTAGTTGGTGGGGGAAGATCTATGAAAAGGTCATTTGTCCATTCTTATCCAATGTCCGAAGCGTCTTATCCACCACAAAACGCGTCAGTCTACTTATATTAATGTAGGAAGACGAAAATCCACTGTCATCCACTACAAAAGATATCTATCCACTGTTCAAAGACAATTACCTTCTCCCATCCACTACAAAAAGTCTCCGTTTAGTCCTATCTACAACAAAGAAGGCCCTCGACTCTACTGCGCCGCTATGTGACGCTATAGTAGTGTTGCGCCGTAAAGAAATACAGCGGCCAATGAAATTACTCTGCCGTCCATCGAGAGGAAACAACTCATGGAAGCGTGTGTGTGGCCGAGTACAAAGAAGGTCGTCGGGCAATCAATCCTACGTAGAACTGACCTACACACACACACACACACACACACACACACACACACACACACACACACACACACACAGGCACGGTAACCACTCTCCCTCATCAGCGATCAATAATCAAAAGGGAAGCGAGCAGGAACACCCACCACCACCACCATCACCACCACCACGAACACTGCTCTGAATATGATAAGAGGAACAGCAAGGCCCGTAGTCTGAAACGCATTGCCCTCTCACCACTATTTCCAAAGGCCACAGAGATCATTGACTGTGCTCTCAGGACTGTTTTTCCTGTTAATGATGCAAGAATGTCACCAAAACTGTTAAAACACCCTTAAAAACTGTAATAAGTTATAAACCCATATTGAGAAGCGTTTTGCTGTCTCACCATGACTATTTCAGAAGCCACAGAGATGAATACCCGTGTTCTCAGGAGTGTTTCCTTTGTTCATAATGTAAAACTTATTAATCTGACACTAGAACCACACCCACACACAACAGCACCCTTGAAAACCTGTAGACGCCTTTGAAAGTAGAGAACGAGCAGCGCAGAAGTTTCAGAACATGGTCCCAGAACCTGCTGATGTCAACCTTACAGCTTTTGTCTTAAGTTCAAGGGTCGTGTGTCATAAGGGGAAGGGAGCCGTGCCCATCACTCCTCCTCCCTAAGGACGCCGACACAGCCAGTAAATAATACAGCTAAGGCTTAAAAACAACAACTCTAATGGATTGCTCATCAGAAGAGCACCGCTGAGAGGGCAGAATATGACAGGACGTGCAGACAAGGAGCAAAACGAGGGAAACAAACTGATTGAGCTGAAGCCGTTAAAAAGACAGAGACAGACGAAAGGAAGGAGTGAACTGCCTTGGTTGACTTGTGGATGATGAATTACGGATCGTAACTGAAGGAAACAAAGACACTGATACGATAATGTGCGAAAACAAGAAGAGAAACACATAAATTCAATTAGACGAGGGGAGGGAGTTAAAAATGCATCGAATTCACAGGCTGGAAAGAAGAAAACACATGAAACACCTCAAGGAAAGACAGACACCAAGAAAAGCGCCGTAACACCAGGAAACAAGCAAGAAACACACTTAATAACACAGAAAAAACAGGAAAACCAAACAAGAAAATGAAGAAAAACTGCCTTGAACCGGAAAGACAAACACCAGGACAACAAACACACCGTAACACCAGAAAACAACCAAGAAACACTAAAAAAACACAGAAAAAGCGAAAAAAATAAAAGACAATAAGAAGAAACTGCCTTCAACCAAACCCAACCTGAAACAAGACACACGCAATGGAGACACGAGATGACACAGCAACCTGAGGAACGAAACACAACCTGGAGTAGAGAGGAAGGAAGATTCACATTATTATCTACTAGGACAACGACCTCTCCTATTTCTGGACGTTCGATTGGCTTGGCGCTGAGGACTGAATATTTAACGTGATGTGGCAGCCGCGACGGATGAGGCGCGAGGAAGTGAAGGGAAAGAGGAAGGAAGAAAGAAAGAGAGGGAGAGAGACAGGGTGTATCAGGAAGATTATTATACCGGCCCCTGCAAAACAAGGAAGGGAGAATGTCATAGGGAAATAATGAGTAAAATAAACAGAAAAAAGAAGTGTGATGAATTAAATAGGAAAAAGTTTAAAAGTGAAAAGGAAAGAGGAAGCAAGAGAGAGAGAGGGGGGGGGGAGGGGGTATAACAGGAAGAATATATTGTATCCTGCAAAACAAGGAAGGGAGGATATCGAAAGGGTAAAAAGATAAAAATAATTAATAAAAAAATGGAAAAGAATGTGATAAATGAAGCAGGAAAAGGTTAAGGGCAGTGAACAAATATAGCTGAATAAAAACAAGGATAAGTGAGGAAAACAAGGGAAAATAGGAAATCTTTGTGAGAGTCCTGACAAAAATAACTGAAAGGTCGAGATAATTGATGTGAGAGAGAGAGAGAGAGAGAGAGAGAGAGAGAGAGAGAGAGAGAGAGAGAGAGAGAGAGAGAGAGAGAGAGAGAGAACCAAAAAGTCAATTCAAATATATAAAGCGAAAGAATAAGATAAAATAAGCATGATCATAGAAAAAAAACATCCAAGAATCCTAAACAAGAAAAAAAGATAAATAGATTAATCGAAATACCAGAAACCGAAAAATTATATATAAAAATAGAGAAAAAGAGAATAATATAGAACATTTTGTCTTTCGGATAACTCTACAGAACTTAAAGAGAACTGAAAAATTAGTAGGCTTCTTATTTTCGTTGTTTTTTTGTTTTTTTCTCCCCCTTTTCTTGACCATCTTCCTCTCTTTCACAATAAATAAATAAATAAACAAATAGATAAATAAACAAATAAACAAATAAATAAATAGATAAATAAACAAAGAGAGCCGAAATCTCCAAAAAACAGAGGAGGCTCAAGCACCCACCTGGCGTTGACTCTTGGCTATTGAGACGCGCCAGTTCCCTTGCCGAGTAGAGGGGCGTGTTGACCTGGTACACGTTGTTGAACAGTGAGTAATCCACGGCGTACTCCCCAAACTCCTTATTGAACGTCACCAGGGGCTCGAACCGGTAGCCCCAGAGAATTTCATTGGGTAAATACGAAGAGCGAGCCTGCGTGGTCATGCCTGGTGGAGGAAGGGAAGATGAGTGTTAATAAAGGGTGGAATGAAGGACGAAGGAAATAAATAACGAAGGAAATAAGGAATAAGGGAAATAAAGAACGAAGGAAGTAAAGAACGAGGGAAATAAAGAACAGAGGAAATAAAGAACAGAGGAAATAAAGGAAAAGAAAAGGAAATATAGCAAGAAGTGGTCCTCAAAGAAGAAAATTGGCGAAAAAATGGAAAATGAATGAATCTTGAGGTAAAGAATGAGTTTTACTGAGAAATCTGTTGGAATTACAAAAAGATGAAAGAAAAAAAAGATAAAAACGAGAAGGATTGCAATGAAAGGCGAAGAAAAATTTATGTCTGTACGAAATTGAAGGGTATTAGGAATATTGCACAAGAAGACGGGCTTGCGCTTTCACTCTTGAAGAAAAAAACTAAGGACAAAGGCAGAAAAATAGAGAAAAATAATAGTTCTACCAGAATTTATATTGAGTGGGTAAGAAGAGAGAACTAGCGTGGCAATCCCAGAAGAATAGTGATGTGAACGTGAAATATGACGGAATTATGGCACAGAAATAATGCGTAGAGAAGGAGAAAGAGGTCAGTAGATATTCAAATAGATATATAGATAGATTCAGGGTTATAATTAACTGTATAATTTTGTATCATTAGCACTCTCTCTCTCTCTCTCTCTCTCTCTCTCTCTCTCTCTCTCTCTCTCTCTCTCTCTCTCTCTCTCTCTGTCTATGTGAGGCGTTGAGCAATTATGGACTAACGAGGATAGAAAATTGGAGATAATTAGTGGAATATGAGCAATTTTGAAGCCAACTTTCCTTTAATATGATTTACGTAAGTTTGTACATGCTATGAAGAAAATTGTTAGGTACACTGTGAGTAACTTTGATAACACGATTAGTTTTATTTTAAGCTTTGAATTTGTACTTTAATGAGGTATCTTTTCACATATTGCGAGTTCATTAAGGGTTGTTTAGTATGTTTAGCTCTCTCAGTATCAGGAAGTGTTTTTATAGTTGTTCTGCTTATTATTTGATGATTTTATACAATTTCAGAGACTCATGTGGGGATTAAAATAGTAGAAACTCTAACCATTAATCCTCTGACCTCCAAAGATGCTTCCTAATGTCAATAAAATGGTCTAATCACACTCAAAAACTCGTGGTAAAAATGTGTCCCAGTATTGAAGGGGTTAATCTGTTCGAATGCTTATGAACGTCAAGAGTTTTATATCATAGTTCTTTTACCAGTCTGTTCATGGATGAATTTCAATCAAACTCTACTCACGGAAGGATTTGTGGGATTTAACTCTATTCACGAAAAGAGACGAGGGAAAAGGAGTAGAATCAAGCTGTCAAACTCTACTCACGAAAGAATCTTTGGCATCAAACTCTATTCATGAAAAGAGAAGAGAGAGAAACAAGAAGATTAAACTCTCAAACTCTACTCAGAAAGAATCTCTGGGAACAAACTCTACAGAAGAATTTAGACATTTATCTTTAAATACTTTGCTCTCTCACTATAAGAATCCCGGAGATGACTAACCGTGTTTTCAAGACAATTCCTCCTTATGATAAACTAGAAATATTACCAATCCATCACCAAAACCATAAGAAAAGCCTTAAAACCAAATCTTCAACTGGAGCCTTTGGAAAATAGTGACGGTGAGAGAGCAAAGTGTCTAAGCATACTGGAATTATCGTATCCAACACTTCAAGCACAGACAGAACCATCACGCACCTGTGGACTCGATGACTCCCTCCAGGATAACCACGATCTCGAATTTCTCCCTCAGCAGATCATGAGCCGAGAGGTCAAAGAGGGGAGAGTTCTCATTAATCTTGTGGATAATCGTCATGGGCCAGATGAAGAAGATTCTGTCCTCACCGATGTCATAACCCACGTCCAGCTCGTACTGGAAGAAAGGCAACACCTCTCCCTCCAGCGTGACTCTTTTACGGATGAGCTGCGCGCGCACGTGGGCCTCAATGATGTGGGACTTCCTCATGTCGCCCACGCGGAACAACATGCACATCTCGCCGTCCCGCAGACACAGGCAGGCGTTGCGAGAGAACATGAGTGTCTGGGTACGCTTCTTGGGCCGCGACAGTTTGGCGAACACGATGCCCACCATGAAGGCCTGTCAGGAGAGAGATGAGAGATGGAAGGAGAGAATTAGACAGACAGAAAGGGAGAGATAAAGTACAAAACAAGGAATAGTGAAGGAAAGTAAATAAAGGAGTATGAGAAAAGTCAATACAGGAGACGGAGACATGGAGTACAGAATAAGAAATGAGAGAGAGACGGAAAAAGAAGGCTTGTGCGTAGGAAGATGGGGAGAGAGTAAGAAGTGAAGGAAGAGTAGATAAGTGTTTATTTAGGAGAGTAAGGAATGGAAAAGAGGCAGAAAGAGAATGCAAGACAAATCGGTGTTTAATAGAAAGGACTGCACAGTGAGAGGTGGAAGAAGAATGCATGAAGAAGAAACATAAAAAAAGGGAAACCAAAAAATAACACGTAAAAGAAGAATCATAACAAAAACCTGTGCAGCAGAAAAAAGAAAAACCCACAAGAAAAAAAATAGATAACCAAAGAAAATAAGACGAAAGAAAAGGAAAAAAAAAAAAAGAGAGCCACACTTGTACACGAATATCAACACAAACAGCAAAGGGTATCGCATCACATGGTCATCTCATACTGCGCAGTTACTCTTTTACAGCATTCAGGGGTTGAAAAGAGGGGGGGAATAACACCTGGAGGGCGAGAGGGGGGGAGGAGGGGGAGGAGGGGAGTGAGTGGAGAGGAGGAGATGGAGGATGAAGATGCGTAAAAGGGAAGTTAGTTGCCAGGAGAAAGAGTAACAATAGATGAAAAAAGAAAAAAAAAGTAAGATATAAGTTTTCAAAGTGGACTGAAAAGCTGTCAAACGAAGAAGAAGAAGAAGAAGAAGAAGAAGAAGAAGAAGAGGAAGAAGAAGAAGAAGAAGAAGAAGAAGAAGAAGAAGAAGAAGGAAACAAAGAAAAAAGAACATAATGCGTAGGATTTTGGCTCGGTATCAACGTCTTTTCATGGACAGAACAACAAAACAAAAACAACAACAAGAACAAAAAGAAACAAAACCAAAAAAATGACAGAAAAAGAAAAAAAGAACAAAAAAAAAACCGATTTGAGGTGGAAGAGAACAAAATTTCCACAACCAGAGAGAGAGAGAGAGAGAGAGAGAGAGAGAGAGAGAGAGAGAGAGAGCCAAGAGTGACGCAGTACGGAGGGTTGAAAGGAGCCGCTGACCTGTATCATGACTCCCGTGATGCTTTGGATACACATGACAAAGATCGCCTCTGGGCACTTCTCTGTGGTGTGGCGGGACCCGTAGCCTATAGTGTGCTGAGTCTCCACGCTGAACAGGAAGCAGGAGGTGAAGCTAAAGATGCTCATCACACATGGCGTCCAGCTGAAACACACACACACACACACAAACACACGTACATTAGGAGGTGTGGTTATCTTTCCCTCTCTCTATTTTTCTTTCATATTTTCTCACTTGAAACGCAATACGACACACACACACACACACACACACACACGAGCTTATCCCAATCTCCTCCTCCTTCTCCTGTCCCTGTTTTCCTCTCTTTCCCCTCTCTCTTTTCCACAAACTTACATGACACCTCCACTCCCCCTCCCCCCCATCAGTAAATAATATATCAGTCTAGCAGTATAGTAGTCCCTCCTCCCCCCACTCCCAACCTGCTGTCTTTGCTCCTTTATTTTTCATCGCTGCCATCACTCTTTCATACCTCCCGCCAAATATAGATGACGGTAACCATACGCTGCTGCTGCTGCTCTCTCAAGGTTCATAATGCGACTGTCAGGTCTACGCTACACGTCCTGATTCTCTTCATTTATGCATTTGTGGGGTTAAATTCTCTTTGTCTGAGGATTATGTAGGTTTGGGTTTCCTTGTGTATTTGTGGGTTTAGATCGTGTTTGTTGGAGAATACCTGTGTTTGAAGATTGGTTCTTTATGTATTTGTGGTTTTAGATGATTTAATTGTCAAAGGATATGTAGGATTGAACACTATGGGTTTTTTATAGGATTTTTAAAGTTCAAAGTCTGCAAGTTACCAGTGTACGTATTTTTTTTTCTCTTTTTTCCTTCTTACTTTGATCGTAAAGTCTGCCAAATAAGACTCATGAATATTCTCAAAAGGAAAAGTTAGTCATCCATTTAGAACTGTACAGTACTTTCAGGAATCCTTCGCTTCTCTCGTTATATAATAGTACTACAAAAATGAATAAAATGAAGCGTCACATTATTTAATCCTTTCAGTACAATGACGCTTTTCTCATATTTATTCTGCTTACTATTTAGCGATTTTCTACAGCTGCAGAGACTTGAGTGGGAAATTAAAATAGTGCAGACTCGCCATTAATCCTCTCACCTCCATAAACCCTTCCTAATGTCAATAAAATCGTTTAATCACAGCAAAAACTCGTGATAAAAATATGCGTCCCAGTGCTGAAGGGGTTAGTAAGAATCATCGTAAAGACTCTGGTCATTAATATCCTCACCACCATAAACCCTTCCTAGCATCAATAAAATCCATTAATCACAGGAAAAACTCATGATAAAAAATGCGTCCCAGTACTGAAGGGAAAGAATCGTTTTATGTAAGCAAAGATATACTCACGAGAATAGAACAAATGAGAGATGAGTGGACAGATCAAATAAACACGGGTGCCATTGAGTTATTCCCTATACGATACATAATAGGTGATCTCTATGCATTACCTATTCATATCACAAGTGTCAGGAACAGATCCCTCCTCACCACAGGCCACCTCTGACCTTAGTTAGCGCCATCTGTCGGAAACTTCACACGCGCTTACTGCCTTGAATCACTGGTCAGCTGTGATGCACTCTACGGAACTCTTCACCTTGTAACCTTCCCTAACCATCCTAACCATACAGTGTTACATAAAGCTCCTCCGAGGAAAAATAAGATATCTAACCTAACCACTTCCTAACCATCCACAGCGCGGCATAAGAAAAAATAGCAAATACAAAGGAAATAAGATACCTAACCTAACGTAACTTCACCTTCCTAACCATCCACAACGCAGCACCAGAAAAAATAGCAGATACAATGGAAAATAAGATACCTAACCTAACGTAACTTCACCTTCCTAACCATCCACAGCGCGGCATAAAGCTCCACCAAGGAAAAATAACAGATACAGCGCTGCTCAGTCAAAAAAAGGTAAAGAAAAGAACTTTGAAACTGGAACACGGTGTGGGAACTCCCTGACCATTTCCAGCCTCACCTTGTCTTGCCCTGCCTTGCCTTGCCTTGCCTCTTTACCACGTCAAGTTTACCGAAGACTTTTTAGCGATGTGGTTGTTGAATTATCGATGTTTTTAAAAGATTCTACATCATCATTTTATAAAGAATTCTACACCGTTTTGCGTGGAATCCATTAGTTTTCAGCCAAGAATTCTGCATCATTGGTGTCAAAAAGTCGAAAATTGAGACGGAGAGCAAGTACATAGAAAGCGCTCTTGATAATTATAACCTAGATTAAACCAGTAATTCTAAACACATACACAAAGGCAGTAAAATAATATAAACCCCACTACTATCACGTAATGCTAGTCAAATGAGCGTCTATCACAGCGCGACACTATTTTCACATCCAAACTTTTAACTCACTTCGAGGCGGCTTACTGGTCGGCTTAGGTAGTACAACAGAGTCATGCAATAATATAAAACACCAATTCTATCACTTGAAGGCGGTCAAATGAGCATCTATCACACTATTTTCACATCCACACTTGAGGCTTGCTGGTCGGGGAGGTGGTGCGGCAGGAGGTCCCCGTGTATGTAGGCGATAATCCACCACACCAGAGCGAACAGAAGCCACGAACTGATGAACGACATGGCGAACACTAGCAGGGTCCACCGCCACTGTTAGGGCCGCCACGAGAGACAGAGAGAGAGATGAGTGTTACGGTGTTAGAATGCGCTAGTTGTCATTCTTACGAGAGATAAAGATAAGAAATGTGGGAGAGAGAAATTAGTGTTAGAATGCGAGGTTAATTCATCCTTACAAGAGATAAATAAGTGTGAAAATATGAGTAATACTTTTATTCTTACGAGGGAGAAAAGGGAAAGGTATTATTGTTACTTTTACGAAGGAGAGAAAAGATAAATGTTACAATATTGTGGTCATTCTTACGAGAGAGTATAAAAAATATTTAAACTGGGTACAAACTACAAAATATACTCTTTGTCATGCATTCCTTTCCCGCAAATGCTAATAAAGATCACATACATTGCTATTGATGTTGTTCATTGTCTCGCATTGCAGTGAAACAGTTAATTCCCACATTAGTTTCTGAAGCTGTAGAAAAACTAACAAATAATAAGCAGAATAAATGTGAAAATGCGTCCCAGTACTGGAGGAGTTAAGCCACAAGGTCACTCTCTCACTCTCCCTCCCTCTCTCCCTCTCTCACTCCTCTAATCAAAGTTTCACACAGGTTGGCCGGCGCTCCTCAAATTCTGTAACAAGTTGGTCTAGGTCACAGCAAGGTAAAGGTTTATAAATAGGCTACTTAACTATATTTTTCCCCGCGCTTCCCCTCTACCTTTCCCTCTTAACTTGATTTTTTGAAGGTGATTCTGAAGAGCCACCCCCCTCTGGCTCCTCTTTGTGTTAGCGTAAAAGTTTTCTCATTTTTTGTTGATTAGAAAGACTATTTTTTTCTCTTTTTTTCATCCGAGAGAGCTTTTTTCCATGTTTTTGTTTGTGGAGGGAGGTTTGATGGGTAGATTATGAGGATATATTTTCCTAATTAGTTTCTTTTCGTCTTCTTTAACCCTCATCTATAACATAACTCAAATAAATCTCTTGTTTTCTATTCCTTGCAGTGCGTGTCAGCTGGTCTTCATAAATATGCTGCCCCAATTATCCACGATTCCCGAAGTCTCCAGCAAGATAGTGACGACGGAAAGACAACACGGAAGAGGTAAGATACGCTGAATTATACCTTTTGTTTACCATCTTCCGCAGTGAACCCCCGCTATGTATTCTGCCAGTTTACTGCACTATCACCCTTGAAAAATAACCCAAAGCATTCTTACCACCACTTCCCTTTCCTTCACAACCCCCCACCTGCCTTCCTTCCTTCCTTCCCCTCCGTCTGGACCGCAAAGGCTCAGAACATTGCACTGCGGAACACCACGCTAGCAATTACGTAGCCTTGCCACCACCCACCCATTCGCCTCACTGCTGCAGACGTTGGCGTGTGATTTGCTCGTGACGGAATTAATTACACACACGAATATGCAGCTCCCTGGCGCCCTCTTCCTTGCCCTCCCAATGCTTCCATCCCCCACGTGTCTCGGAATATTGACTCGAGGTAAAAAAGAGCCGGGAAATATACACACTTGATGAAGAGTTTAGATTCATGGTGGGAGGGCACGGTAGAGTTTGGTGAGGTCTTGTGGGAGAAGGTAAGGAGGTATTGAGGAACATGAGGGAAAGAGAGAGAGAGAGGTGGTGGAGTAGAAGGGAAGAAGGGAAGCGAACCGTGTAAAAGTGTTGAGAGGAAAACAACTGAGGTGTTAATGGTGAGGAGAAGGACTGGTTTGTGTTCGTGTGAAGGAGATAAGGAGGAATGAGAGGAAGGAATGGAGAGTGAAGGGAGGGAAATGAATGAGGTGCTTGGAAGCCAGGAAAGTGAACGGAAGGGGTGTAATAAAAGGTATTAGAGAGGAAAAAATGAAGAAAAAGAAAAATAGAGAGGTTTTGAAGTGTAATACGAAGAAGGAGGTATAGACATAAGGAGGCGGTGGGGGAGAGTGAATGTATTAATACCTAGACTGAGAAAAAGTTAGTTAAGTGCTCCTACCACTGTTAAGAAAGGTAGAGAAGAGTTGCAATACGGCTTGGGTTACATGTATGCTGAAGAAACAGTGAGAGAATCATCTGTTTGAATGATTAGGAAAAGCCAACTCAAATCAATCAAGTATTACAATGAAAAGGTAAAGACAGGTAAACAAAGAGTGAAAGAAGACTTAGTTTACTTGTATGTTGGGAAAACAAGTAGACAAAGGTTGAAAGAAGACTTATATACCAGTATGTTGAGGAAATGGGGAGGGAAAAGATACCTCAGATTAAGATAAGTAAACAAAAGGTGAAGGAAAACTTATTTACCAGCAAGGTGAGAAAATAGGGAGGGAAAAGGCAACTCGGCTTAAGATAACGAAACAAAAGATGAGGGAGATAACTTATTTGCCAGTAAGTTGAGGAAATGGGGAGAAAAAAAAGGTAATCTATGGTTAAGATAAGTAAACCAAAAGATGAGGGGTGACATATTTACCTGTATATCGACCAGTGTGGTGAAAATATCCTGCAGGTACCGTCTCCTTCTCTTGGCCACATTGGAAGGCGAAACATTACACTCTCCGTTCTTCTGCACCACACGTTTGCGCATCTTCTTGCTACTGATTCGCGTGTGTCTGTACCTGCAGGAATCAACACCGCTGCTCAGTGGTGGTGCAATGCCTCACACTTCAGCGCCACACCATTATTACATTCTAAAGGCTCTACTTGAAGGCACGCAGGTTATTAAGGGTGTTCTTTTATAGTTTAATTGGCAGATTAGTATTATTTCTGCGTTGTTAACAGGAGAAACACTCTTAAGAACCGGGCTAGTCTTCTCTGTGGCTTTTGGAAGGTAGTGGTGAGAGGGCAAAGCGTTTCTATGTACCAAACACGCACACACATACACACACACACACGAACAAACACTAATACATGCGTTCCGTCCATTAAAAAAAAACAAAAAACGTATGTCTACATTTTTGCATCACAAGTACACCTTCATGCAAGATATTCATTCCACTCTAAAAATATTCCCATGATTGTATATACATCCACTCAGCCACACTATTCCACCTTTATCCCCTCCCCATCACCCATATCCACCCACATCCACACACCCATCCACCCACCCACCCACCCACCCACCCACCCACACACACACACACACACACACACACACACACTAACACACACACACACACACTAACACACACACACACTTCTAAACTACGAGGTAAGGAGGGAAAGGGGGAAGTGATAGGAATGAGGAAGGAAAGGAAAGGGATGGAGGAGGAAAATGAATTAAAATATACGAGGAAGGAAAGAAAATGAGCAAAAAAAGGAGAGGAATGTGAGGGAAAGGTCATGAAGAGAAAAGAAAAAGAGATTATGGAAAGTGTTTTTGGTTATTACTGTTCATTAAGTTTCCTTTTCTTTAGTATATGGCTCTCTCTCTCTCTCTCTCTCTCTCTCTCTCTCTCTCTCTCTCTCTCTCTCTCTCTCTCTCTCTCTTTCTCTCTGGACATCTCTTTTATGGTTTTTGGTGTGTTCCCTTTCGTGTGAAGTGAAAAGAATAAAAGGAAGGAAGGAGGGAAGGAAGGAAGAAAGCAAGGAAGGAAGGAAGGAAGGAAGGAAAGAAGAAGAGAGACAGAGACGTGTTATCTTAAGTCCTTAGTCGAGGGTGAAAGAAAATACTTACCTACTTAAACTAATTGTTATGCTTCCCTCCCTCTCTCCTTCTCTCCCTCTCCCTCTCCCTTCCTCCCTTTCCTTTCTCTCTAACCCTCCCTTATTTTCTCAGTTTTTTAATGTTCTTCTGTTCTTCCTTCCTTATTTTCCTATTTTCTTTTGAATTTTATGTTTCTGTTTCTCTTCTTTTCTTTCTTTTTTCTGTCTTTGTTATCTTTTCATTCCCTTTCTTTAATTCTTCTTCATCTTTCTTATTTTTCCTCTATTCTTTATGTTTCTCTTTCTTCTTCCTTCTTTCTTCTTTCTTTCTTCCCTCCTTCCTTTCCCTCCCTCGATTTCTTTCTCCTACAGCCTGTAATTCTCTCTCTCTCTCTCTCTCTCTCTCTCTCTCTCTCTCTCTCTCTCTCTCTCTCTCTCTCTCTCTCTCTCTCTCTCTCTCTCTCTCTCATAGCTCCATTTATTCTCTCTCCTTCCGTCTTCTGTTTCTTCACCTCTTCCTTCTCTTCTTGTCCTCTTCCTCCCCTTTCTTCCCTAATGGCGCCTCATTTCCTAACTCCCCTCCCCTCCCCTGGCGTCTCCTCCCTTCCTCCCTTCCTCCCCAACGCATCGTCTCCCCACACTGCACCGCTCGCCACAGCAATGACCTTCACCCGACAAACACCAGGTGGCTCTGTGGTGTTTTGGTTGACTTGTGGTCTGAGTTAAGGGTTCGAGTCTCACTTTGTTGTGGACAGTAGTGTTATTGTTTTTTTTCTTTCTTTTTTTTTACGTTGTGGTGTCTTGATTTGATTTTTTTCTTATTTCAGGGGATTATATTCGAGATTATGAGAAAAAAGGAAGGTTGACTTATGATTGATTTTGAAAAGGGAAGGTGAAGTAGCGTTTTACATATTTCGTTGATTAATTACTTCTTGTGACGCCATAACTTGATTAATTCGCGCTCTTTCCCCATACACGTATCAAGGAGGAAGGGAGATGAGACCCGCTCCTTCTGTTTCTTCCTTCCACACACTGAGTTATCATCCAACTGTGTCTTCCCCAAAGCGCCGCGCCTCCGCAAACCCCTCTGTCATCCTTGACCTGAGGTGCCTCCCATCCCCGCCCTCACTCCCCCCCTCCCCCACCCTGCCATGACCCTCTGCCCCGCCACGGTGGAGGGGTCAAGGGGCGGCAAGAGTCACGTGTTGGGGTCCTTGTGGTGTTGTTTTTATGCGTGTTTCCTTTGAGCCGGAAGTGGTGAGTTTTTTCCCCTGCGGTGCGTGACTGTCCCTGGTGGCCCCCGGTGTGCCCCGTGGCGGTGGTGCCCGCCGAGTGCTGCTCCAGGGCATGGCTTTGTTACGGCCGTTTTTTATCGCGGTAAATGAGGCGGTGGGGAACGTCCGCGGCTTGAGGGGCGCCTAATGGGCAGCGCGGTCTCTGGGCGTGACGGCTGCCACGCCTCGGTCACGTCGGCAGGAGGGGGCAGCGCTCCCCTGCCGCCGTCACATGACGTAGCGGGGACAGGTAGGGGAGGGGCAGGGCAGGGGGTGTGTGGGTCAGGATGCAGTTGTTACTCGTTGACTGCACTGCTGCACCGCGCCGTGCCAATCGTTACTTCCCAGTGACCTGACGCTACAGGATACAGGGGAGGACTGCTGCCTGCTTGGGGGAAATAAGAGGGGGGGAGGAGGGGGAGGGGGCGCTGCACCTGCTGCGTGGCGGGAGATCCTTGGCGTCAGGGTGGCGCGCGGGCGGCCTTGAGCGACACTGGCGAGAAAAAGGATTATTAGCAATGTCACTCAGCGTTCCTGACTTCTCAAAATGGGCCATTAAAGGCGTCCGATGCCGACCAGGTGCCGCCGCGCCCCTCCCGGCCCTGTACGGGGCGGGGTCGGGCAGGGCGGGGCAGGGCGGGGTGATGGTATACATATGTATACCATCACCAGGCACCTCCATTGCTTTGCCTCGCCAACATCAGTAAAGATTACAACCTTATGGACATTTAATCCCAGAGGATAAGTTCCCGAGGCCAGGAGACCCCGCCAACCGCCGCCCTCCGCCCACCACCATCTACCTGTGCCCGCTTCCCCCCTGCAGGAGGGACAGGTTTATGGGCCAACACGCCACAGGTCACACAGCCATCTGCCGCACAGCCACGCGACACATAACTCTTCCAAGACAATTAATGCACCAGTGTGTTGCACGCAAAGACTTTTCTCTTGCCCAGCTGCGGAGTAACGAGCACTTGCAGGGCACGGTGATGGCGCCGCCAGGAATCGTGGTGCACCTGGCGCCAGGTGGCCGGCTTACCTGTGGTGGGCCTTGGGCGGGTGACGCGCTGCAGCGGCCAGAGTGAGAGGCGGGCTGATGGTGGCGATGGTGCTTGTCGGGCTGACCACGGCCACCACTCCCTGCCCGAGGCGCCAGCTGCCCCGCCCCACCGGCCTGGCCCTTGGCGCCACACTCGCTCACAGTAACGCAGGGCGTGCTGCCCCGCCGCCAGGGTGTCCTCCGACCGCGGCGGAGCACCGATGGCGAGGGGCGAGCACCGACTCAGCGCTGCCCGCGGCCTCCACAGTGGCGGCGCGCGACGGGTCGGGCTGCAAGGCAAGGCGGCGCTGACCCTCCAGCACTCCTCGGCGCCAGCCAACACAAGAACACCTTTAACTCCCTGCAATATTCAAGTAATTCAGCCCCGGCGCCCCTCGAGCCCACACCTCTCTCCGCCCCGGCACAAGCCTAAGCAAGGGCCGGACTCCACGCCTCGCGATGATCTGCCTCGCCCCAGCCCGTCACACTCCTCAGGTGGTCCTCCTCACGCCAGCATTGGCCCGCGCCTTTCCCACCGGGCAGTGATTCATAGCAGCACGAGGCACTGTCACCTGACCACCGCCCTGCCGCTGTCACACTCCACCTGCCTCTTTAAGTTTGACTCACGCCCACCACTACCTCGTGCCGCCTTCATCTCACCGCCCTCGCTCAACGAGACCCAAAGGTGACCATCCCAAGCCCAATGGACGCCGCGTGGAGGCTCCTTCTCGTGCCGGCCAGGGCCAGGGCCAGGGCCCCGGGTAGGAACGTCGCCGCTGCCGGGACTTTCCCCGCCGTCATCACCCGACAATGAAATTCTCGTGACGCGATGATCCGTCCTAACGGGGCTCCTGCCGCGTTGCAGGCAACACGCGTCCTGCACCACTGACCTGACAAGGAACCTCTCAATATATCCTTCAAACCATTGCCTTCAAATGACCACTACGAGAGAGAGAGAGAGAGAGAGAGAGAGAGAGAGAGAGAGAGAGAGAGAGAGAGAGAGAGAGAGAGAGAGAGAACACCTGCAGGGGAGGCAGCGAGGACGTCTTAGACTTACTTGAGGCATCCCTCCTTGATCCTGAGTGCTAGCCTTCGCAGCAGCCCCGCCCTGGCGCCCCTGGAGAGGCTGTGGCCGGAAGCCTTGCCGCGGGAGTCCTGGCCCGCCTCAAATGCCTTGTCGTGGCCTGTCTTGAGGCTGAGGGGCAGCCTGCCGGGGGTGAGGGGCACGGAGAACCTCCAGGTGGCGGGGGGCTTGTTGCGGGAACCTGAGGGTGTGAGGAGGCCCACGTCTGAGGTGGCGCTGCTGCTCCTCCGCCGCAGAGGTTCCGCCGCCACACAGTCCCAGGCGCTGCCCTCCCCCCGTAACCTTACCAGCGTGGGCACCTCCTTCCCGCTGTGCCCCGCCTCATCCTGCCGCATCCCGCGGGGCCCCATCTGGCCGCCAGCTGCCTCTTGTTGACACTGGCCGCCCTTGAGGTGGCGGTACCACCGCACCAAAGAAGTGATGAGTGCTTTAGGTCAGCCGTCTGGGCTCAGCACCGTGACAACACCGTCAGCACCACCAGCACGCCGCCCTCGACACCGCGTCACAGGGTCACAGCGTCACCGCGTCACCTCAGGGTGCACACACACACCGCGCCGCCCTCACACCGCCAAGCTCACTTTTACTGCCGCGTGCCTCGGCCTGGACACGTTGACTTTGGCCTCCCTCTGAGAACGTATACAACACACTAAGACTCTGGGACAAGACTGCCCTCATGGAAGACACTGAGCCTCTACAGGACTCCACAGGACGCCCCAACAAGCACCAACACGATGACACACACGCATACACACGCACACACACGCACACAACCGGCGAACTCTACAACCACTGTGGTGTAGGGCGGGGCTAAGGGGAGAGCGACTCAGTGACTCACCACTTGGGAGGGAGAGCAAGGGGGAGAGGAGAGGCGGCAGGGAAAAGCCCGGAATAAAGTGCTCGGGAAGAATGAAACTTTTATACACGAGCACACACAGCATATGGCGCAAAGACAAGGCGACGCTGTTAATACCTAAAACACACTATTTATACCCTCTTACTGAACCTGAGGGGGAAAAACAGGAAGCACGATGAATACGGGGAAAGAGATAGAGAGAAATAGACAAGACGGAGGGAGTGAGGGAGGGAGGGAGGGAGCGAGGGAACTAGAGGCGGGGGGGAACAGAAGAGAGAGCTGGTAGGAATAGTAATATGGGAGGAGCTAAGGAGAGAGAGAGGGAGGGAGAGGGAATGGAGGTAAGAGAATGCTAAGAGAGAGAGAGAGGGAGAGTGAGCGATGAATCAATTAAGGATCAAGTACCAAACATTGTCTTATCATCAAATGCTGATCGATAACCATTAGTGGGACACAGAAACAGTGATAACCGAGACTTGAAACCAAAAAAGAGAGGAAACAAGAGCGAGATAAGTTAAGGGAAGGAAGACGAGGTGAAGAAGGAGGAGGAGGAGGAGGAAGAATGTAGGGAAGAGGTAAATGGTAAGGTATAAATGGAAGGGGGGGGAGAGGAGGTGGGGAGGAAGAACATGTACTTAAATAGGTGTACAGGTGCGTGTGTGGGGGGGGGAGGGGGGGCCGAGGGGAGAGACAAAAAGGGGAGAGAAATGGAGGGATCGTGTGTGTATGATGGAAAACACACACACACACACACACACACACACACACACACACACACACACGATCAATACAACACACTACCGCACAACCTTGCCGATATAGTGTGTGTGTGTGTGTGTGTGTGTGTGTGTGTGTGTGTAGACATCACCACGTGGGCGCAGCTCTTCCCCTCAGACACATAAACCTCCCCAACCTCCCCTCATCGCTCCCCTCCCCTCACTTCACTCCCCTCACCACAATGAACAAACAAAAAAATAATATTACAGACATCTCTAATTTCTCTTCCCATCTCCCCTCTCCCCTCTCCCCTCTTTAGCCTCCCTCTCCCCTCCCTCCCTTCTATCCTCCCCTCTTCCCTCACCCAGACACTACCTTTCCTCTCCTATCACTTCCTTCATCCTTTCCTCCTCCCC
>CM035208.1:5680220-5730399 GCA_020233015.1 Callinectes sapidus | reverse complement strand
ATCCACTCTCTCTCTCTCTCTCTCTCTCTCTCTCTCTCTCTCTCTCTCTCTCTCTCTGTCATGTATTTATCTACTTAAATCTTCACAAGTTCCTAATGTCTCTTGCGTTTATGTGTGTGTGTCAGTATGTTTGTGTCAGTGTGTGTGTGTCAGCGTGTGTGTGTGCGTGTGTGTGTGTGCGTGTGTGTGTGTGCGTGTGTGTGTGGCGGACGGGGACGGAATGGGACGGAACCCACAGCTAAACATAGACAGTTGTTGGCACTGAGCGCACAATCTGGTATTATTTATGACAGACTTCAATGCTGTGGGAATACCATCGCTAAGCTTTCCAAAGACCAGGAGTCCCCGCCACGCATGCATCCATCTCCCGCCGCTACACCTCTTCCTCCTTCTCCTCCGTGTGTGAAAACTGAAAATCTGGTCTTCTTTTTCACCTTCTCTTCCTCCTCCTCCACCTTCTCTTCCTTCTCCTCTTCTACCTTCTCTTCTTTTTTTTCCTCCTCCGTATGTGAAAACTGAAAAATTTCCCTTCTTTTTCACATTTTCTTTTTCCTTCTC
The DNA here is from genome assembly GCA_020233015.1 of Callinectes sapidus. Taxonomy (NCBI): domain Eukaryota; kingdom Metazoa; phylum Arthropoda; class Malacostraca; order Decapoda; family Portunidae; genus Callinectes; species Callinectes sapidus. The sequence goes on along the minus strand of CM035208.1, from coordinate 5,729,841 downwards.
CTCCACCTTCTCTTCTTTCTTCTCCTCCACCTGCTCTTATTTCTCTTCTTTTTCCTCCTCCATCGCTTGCCTCTGTATTTCCTCCTCATGTGAAAATTGAAAACCTTCTTCTTCTTCTTCTTCTTCTTCTTCTTCTTCTTCTTCTTCTTCTTCTTCTTCCTCTTCTTCTTCTTCTTCTTCTTCGTCTTCTTCTTCTGTAGTGTATATATCAACTTTTTGTTATTGTTTATGTATTTTCAATCTTTATTTTGGCATTTACTAACCGACATCTTTTTCGTATCTTCATCTCCTATTTGTATATAGAGACCTGTTCTGTTCCTCCTCCTCCTCCTCCTCCTCCTCCTCCTTTCTATCGCGTCTGTCACCTCTTCTTCCTCTTCTCTTATCTACTTCCTCCTCCTTATCTACCGTCCCCTTCCTCTTCCTCGATCGTATCTATAGACCTTTATCGACTCCTCCTCCTCCTCCTCCTCCTCCTCCTCCTCCTCCTCCACAAAAACAACAAGATATTCACCTGTTTCTCTTCATATGATTGCGTGTGTTTAGTCACAAGGAAAAAAAATAAGCAAAATGAAGTCAAGATCAATATGTAAATTAATTCCGTGTGATCTTTCTGTCTCTTTTTTTCTTATTTTCTTTGTTTTTCTTTGTCTTCTTCCTTTTTTACTGGTGTTGGTTTATTTTTCTTTCGTATACTTTTTGTTTTCATTTATTATCGTTTCTTATCTATCTCTGTTTCTGCTTTTATTTATTTTACTTTCTTTATTTTATTCTTTTTCAATCACAATTCTGTATTTTTTTCTCGTATTTCACTTTATTTTCACTGTTTTTTTCATTACTAATTTTTTTCGATATTTCAAGAGAGAGAGAGAGAGAGAGAGAGAGAGAGAGAGAGAGAGAGAGAGAGAGAGAGAGAGAGAGAGAGAGAGAGAAAATGGACGCTCTTCATTTGTTTTGTTTACAGTCACCGCACGCTTGTGTTTAATTTAACTGGCCGTGTTTTGCAAGGCATTTTCTTCCCCCTTTCACCCTCCCCCTATCTGTCACGTGGCAATTATCATTCTTTCAAAGGGAACAAAAGGAGTATTATTTTGTGCTGCTCCTTCATTTTCCTTTCGTTACATTAAGAGATATTTAGTAAACTGTCGACTTTAGTGGTGGTGGTGGTGGTGGTGGTTGATGTCTAGTTTGTTTACAGAGACAGTTCATATATTTTACCTGATTCTCTCATCCTCGCCGCCTTGGTACAGTGGTTTGGGGATCGACGGGTCTTCCATCGCATGAGTTCGAATCCTGGCCACTTTGCGAGGGTAGATAGGGCTTCCTCTCTGGGTAGCGGTTCCCAAACGGGTGGGCTTTCAGATAGGAGGTTTTCATTAGGAGATATTCTTTTAGCCCATAAATTACCATAAAAAACCCACATCATATAAATAAAAAAAGCGTTAATATTCTAGGCGAGTATTATACCCAATCAAAGTCATTATCGTGCTTTGATTTAACGCTTTCCTAATGGTTCTTTTTTTCCTACGTGTCGCCAATACTGATGACCTCGTACCTTTACTTCTGTCTAGCGGGGGAACTCGGGGCCAAAACTCCAGTGCTTTGATATCCCGCCTCAGATGAAGCAACTGTGACGCGCCAATGACTCCCAAAACTCGCGGTGTGACAGACTGAGGCACCTATTCACAAACACTCTGCTCTCCCACCACGACTGTTTTCCAAGGCAACAGAAATAGATTAGCCGACTTCTCCAAGGTGTTTCTCCAGAATGAAGTGTAGAAATGCTGCTAATTTGTCTCGAGTACCATAAAAAGTCTTAAAAACGCGTGTAACTTCAACTAGAGCATTTTCTTTAAAGTTATTAAGACGTGAGCAGAAGTGTTTTTAGAATATTTGTCACTAGACCCATAAGAAAGAGAAAAAAACTTCACAAAACGCATGCCACTTCAAGTATACCCTATCGAAAATAATGTACATGCGGGTTTAAACATTTCAGAATCACCTCTAAACCCATTAAAAAGGTAAAAGAAAATAAAAGCATCATAAATAAAACCAACACCTGTGTAACTTCAACTGCACACTCCCTCTTGGAAGTAATCGAGGTGCAGTGTTGCTGGAGTGTCTCAGAATGGGATATTACCACCAGTTTTTGGTGTGATTAGACGATTTTATTGACATTAGGAATGCTCTATGGAGGTCAGAAGATTAATGGCCAGAGTCTGTACGATTTTGATCCCCACATGAGTTTCTGAAGCTGTGTAAAATCGATAAATAATCAGCTATCCATCTATCCATCCATTTAAACAGACAAGTGGAAATAGACGAGAAGAGACAAGGCAGATATGGACAAATAAGGAACAGACACACAGACAGACATAAACAGGCAGACAGATGGACATAAGATGACCTAGTTCCCTAAGACAGACAGACAGACAGGGATAGACAGACAGACAGATGTTGTCCTCTAATTATGACGGTCAGGCGTGGACAGATGTGATGGACAGAGTATTAGTGAGTGTCATTTCTATTCACTCCCCCTTACTCTCTCACTCTCTCACTCTCTCCCTCTCTCTCACATAATGATTACTATGTTTCAATCGCATTAACACTCTTATTTTGCCTCACTTTCATCATAAAATCTAAACAATTTCTTTATTTTTTCTTCCTCACTTTCTCTTTAATTTTCTTCAAGTTTTGGGGTGTCACATACACGCAAGCACTTCACTTTCACAATCTCACCCACCTCCTTTCATCATCTTTTCTTTTTTTCTCTCTCTCTCCCTCTTATTCACATTCTCGTAAACAAATCATTACTTCTCTCTGCCTTATTAAATTCAAATGACGGTACGAAGATCAAATTTATGTGAGCCTTGTAAGAGATGGAAAAAAATAAATATGTGGAATTCAAGGTTAGAGTGTGTGTGTGTGTGTGTGTGTGTGTGTGTGTGTGTGTGCGTGTGCGTGTGCGTAAAGGGTTCAAGGATTAGCAGCTTTGGTATCAAGGTTAGCTGGCGTCTGACTTTTAAAGGTTAAATTATACATTCTTTTCCCTCTCCTTGTTGCTATTATCATTATCATTATTATCATTAGCATTGTTATTGTTTTGTTGCTATTGTTGTTGTTGTTGTTGTTGTTGTTGTTGTTGTTGTTGTTGTTGTTGTTGTTCTTCTTCTTCTTCTTCTTCTTCTTCTTCTTCTTCTGACTACCAGCATTGCACATATTAACACCACCTTCATTACAATTACAGTTCAGTTCACCAATACTTTCTGCGATCTTACCTCTTACAAACATTACATTTCCCAGACCATTACAGAACTCAAAGCTAAAGAAAAAAGAGAAAAACTTCAATCTTCTATATAACTTTTTTTAGGAACTTTTTTTATCAACTTTTATTTTACCCTTGGCCGGACTCCCTTCTAATATAAAAAATAATAATAAAAAGAAAACGTATAAAAAAAAAAAACGTGGAAATAACTCATCTTGAATTAAACCCATTTTAAAATTCTGAATCTAAACAAACTCTTCATCATGGAAAAGTTACGTGTGAGCTTCCTTCCTCCCTCCTCCTCCTCCTCCTCCTCCTCCTCCTCCTCCTCCTCCTCCTCCTCCTCCTCCTCCTCCTCCTCCTGTTTAAATGAAATGACGCAAATATCTAATTATCAATCAATATTTGTAAGTTTATTTTTACTTCGCGCTTTAATAGTAGTAGTAGTAGTAGTAGTAGTAGTAGTAGTAGTAGTAGTAGTAGTAGTAGTAGTAGTAGTAGTAGTAGTAGTGTTCCGCATCTCAGTTAACGAAAGGAAGTCTAAATAACTGTTCTACCAAATTAAGATATCAACATTTATTTATTTGTTGACTTTACCATCATTATCTTTCTTATAAAAGGTTAAAGAGCAAGAGAGAGAGAGAGAGAGAGAGAGAGAGAGAGAGAGAGAGAGAGAGAGAGAGAGAGAGAGAGAGAGAGAGAGAGAGAGAGAGAGGGGGGGGGGGGTGGACTGGGGAGTAAGACAAGATAAACAGCAAGAAAGCACAAAGAGAATGAATAGAGAGGAAAATTTATGAGCCATCCGCAATAACTAAACATCAACATCAACACAACGCAACACTGGCGCCACGTGTTTCACCCTCAGCAACACTGTCTTCTTCTTCTTCTTCTTCTTCTTCTTCTTCTTCTTCTTCTTCTTCTTCTTCTTCTTCTCTTTCACACCGCGCTAAAAGAGACACCGTACTCTGTTGACTCATTACCGAACACATCTCATTCATCAATCGATTTCCCTGTGTTTCATTATTATCATTTATTCACTTGCCTCGACGAGAGAGAGAGAGAGAGAGAGAGAGAGAGAGAGAGAGAGAGAGAGAGAGAGAGAGAGAGAGAGAGAGAGAGAGAGAGATTACTCAGGTTATTTATCAACTACATAAGTAAATAGATAGATGGATAAATAGATAGACATACAGATAGGTGTTTAATTTCAATCGACAAAAAATACAACTAGACAAAGCAAATATTACAATTATGAGTATGAGATATTGGGTTAAGACAGACAGACAGACAGACAAACAAACATACTAGCAGATAAACAGAAAAAAAAAAAATAACAAACAGAAATACAACAAGACAAAGACAAGCAGGCAAATACAGAAATACTAGACATTATTCAAGATCAAGATTTTAAGACACTTATCTGTACCCTTTTGGCTAACTCTTTCGGACCTATAATACTAGCAAATTAGTGGGCTGTTTTTACCATCTTACCCCTTGGCCAGCTTCCCCCTCTTACATAAAAAGAAGACACACCCGTACATACATACACACGGACAAAACAGATGTCATAGGAGTCTTTACGATGCGTTCTCAACATTACGACACATTTATCAAAGAGACATGAGCCGCGCAGCGCATTTGAGGGATGGCCGGACAGGGAATAATGGCGCACTGACGGACCGTAAACACCATAACACTATGATCACCACAGCAATAGTAACCTTTATGTCACTGTTACAACCACCTCACTATTGCGTCACCGTCGGAAACTTCACCATCTGGTCACCAAGTAGTAAAATGTTCAGGAGGGAGAGAGAGAAGATAGAGAGGGGGGGAGAGAGAGTGCTTAGACTGAAAATATATAAGTAAAAGTATTAGGCATATATTTTCCGACATGAAAGGAAATTAGTCAGTCTTAAATCATCGTTCTATAAGTAGGAAGGAAGGAAAACTACATCCGTAATACTTTAAATAAAGTTCAAATTCATTTTTAACACAATTCCCTTCTTAAAACATTTTTCTTCCAACTGCCCACTCTCATGCATATCCTGCCATGTTCATATTTGTTATTTTCAAGTTCCCTTTGAACAATTTAATCCACATGTTTAGCAATCACTGTTCTACATCATGAACTTACTTGTTTTTCCTTTCTGGTCATTTTCTTTCGTAATATCCACAAGAACGACAATAATCACGCACAACAAAACGGATACCTCAATATTACAAGATTTTAAAAAACAAATGACGGTCTGAGTGGGCATACATTTTTACCTCTTTCTATCTATTTTCTATCTCTTTCCCATGTCAGGTGTGCGGTGGTGATACTCTCAAGCTAATAACGATAATGAGTGCAGTCTGTCCACCTAGTGCGCAAACACTACACAATCAGAGGTGGTGATGACTGACACTGGCTGTTGTGATTGGTGAGTTTCAGGCTACGGTGATGATGATGGTGGTAGTAGTAGGGATAAGCTGTGGTGATGATGGCAGTCGTAATATTGATGGATAAGAGTTGTGGTGATGAGTGATGAAGCAGGTTGTCGTGGTGATGGTGAGTGGAGCAGGCCGTTGTGGTGAATGGTGGCGAGAAAGATAATGATGATGCTGCTTTGAGGGACATAGAACGCGTGGTGATGGTGAGGAGTGGATAAGAACAATGATAGTGAGCGTGGATGTGAATATGAATATAGGAAATGATAGTTTGCAGAATGTACAATACTGATGACACTGAGACCACTGCATGATGTGTGAATGAATGAATGAATGAATGAATGAATGAATGGTGACAGTAATGGTGACTCACTTGCATGATCACCTCACCTGCATTTGCTTCCCACCAGCACAGCGGTGAGTGGCGGTAACAAGACGGTGTGTGACAGGGTGATCCCGCCCGTCTAGCAGCACCAGGGACGAGTGTGGGCGGGAGTGAATTAAAGGCCATTAATGTAACCATGATGAGTCGCGGTGGCAAACGAGAAGGTTTGAGGGAATGTAGTAGTGAGGGACGTGCTGGTGTGTGTGTGTGTGTGTGTGTGTGTGTGTTGGGGCAGGGGAAGGTGGGGGGAGAAAAGCACAGCAGGGGATAATCGTGCCTCACCTGAACACGCTGGGTGTCTCCGCCTCGGGGGTGTCCGCCGTGGGTGTCTCGTCGTCCTTGGGCGAGGTGGTGGTGGTGGCGTTGCCGATGTTGTTATTGGTGAGGAGCATGTTGTTGGGGGTGACGGCAACGTTTTTGTGGAGGGTGAGGTTGGTGTTAGACAGTGAGGTAGACGTGGTGGAGGAGGAGGGCGGCCCCCAGGGCGTCCTGCCACCCACATCCCCTGAAGCAGTGATGGGCGGCGCCGACACGGGTGTCGCCACAGACCCATTGTAGAGCACTGGCGAGCGGTCTCCTTCAGGCAGGATAAGGTGAGGCAGGGTGACCTCCTTCGGGCGGGAGGAAGAGGAGGCGTCGAGGGGGCAGGAGTCCCGGCGGGCCAAGCGCTCGGCTACGGCGTTGGAGCTCTGCAGGCCCCGCTGCTGCTGCTGCATTTGCTGCTGCTGCTGGGGACCAGGGCTGGTGGGACTGCCGCAGGAAGATTCCCGGGAGCTGAGGCCCTTGAGAGTCTGCCACACGGGCCCCGCGGGTCCCGCACCCTCGCCGCCGCTCACCTTCATCCCGACGTCACCGCCGCACCCACATCCACGCGGCCGCCCACACGCCTGCCCCTCACACACGGTGCCTGATGGGGGGCCTGTGTCCGGAAGACTCAGCAGTGGCAGGGAAGGAGGTGGGGGTTTCTTGCGCAGCGTAGGGGAAGGCAGCCTACCCAGGGCTGCCTCTCCTGGACTCGTGGCTAAGGGTAGCGTGAGCTCCGTGCCGGCCAGCTCAGGTGGCCACGTTCGCCAGTCCAGCCTCGCACCTCAGCAGACCCTAACCCTCACACTGCTTATATGCGGCTGTCGTCAAGCCTTCCTTAACACTTGGCCAATCGCACAGCCGCGCTCATTAAAACCCAGCGGTGGTGAACAGCGACCAAGAGCGTGGCTCGTAACGCTAAGGCAATTACCGGCGCGCAACACCTGCACAATTGCACTGCCAGATAAGCACAGCTACCCTCTGTTCCCAAAGACCACTAGGCGCGTAATGACGCAGAACAAAATTCCACTTTCGCCACTACACTGCAATGGTGCACGCACGCGACACAGTCAGGGGCTGGATGGCAGGAAGCAGTCCACGAGCCACACGTCACAACGCACAACAGGTTTCTGCCGTGCTCATCCTGCATAAACCAGACGCAGCAAGCAAGGAAAGGTGTAACTAAACTCTCACTCTGAGATCACACCGCTGGCCTCACCTCAACTCACACACTCACGTAACAACGCGAGACAAGTTGAAGGCTTGAGATGGCACGCACTTTGGGACGCCTGCACCACACGGAGGCGGAGCGTGGTGGTCGCAGCGGCGGAGACTCGCGACGCGCTTGGAGCTCTCAACACTTGCTGTGGCTCGAAGCTGCGGTGCGCGTGGTGTTGGCGCGCCCTGAGAAGACGTCAGACTGCCCTGCCCCACCCCGCCGCCCCGCCTCCACGCACCTCCACACCGCAGCCTTCCATTACCAAATGTCTCCCACGGCAAGAAGTACTGCCAACACACTCCTCTGGCCACGGGAACCCCGCGGCACCTCAGGCTTGGCCCACACGCCAGGCACTGGGCTGCTGGAGGACTCGGTCAGGTCAGGTAGAGGCTCATGTGCATAATAGCCGAGTTGATGAGGTGTGGATCCCGCGGCTCTGCGTTATTGCTTCCAGGTGATAATGTGGCCTCACCTTCCAGCCGAGGGTCACCACTCCTGCCAGCCTCGCCTCCACCCGATGGATTTTTACACTGCGCCATCTTATCTTTTATCCACAACATTTCCCCCTGGTGTGTGTGTGTGTGTGTGTGTGTGTGTGTGTGTGTGTGTTATAATGCATCACTGCGCTTCATATAATACGCTACTCCGTCGGAAAGATAGAATAATGAATAACAAAAGAAATATAACAAACAAATAAATAAATAAACACACTTTCCTTCTCAATGGATGCTCATCTCAGCCTGGCAAGTGACGGAGTGTATGTGTGTGTGTGTGTGTGTGTGTGTGTGTGTGTGTGTGTGTGTGTGTGTGTGTGTGTGTGGAGAAAGAATGGAGTAACATCACCTCTTATATAATATTTGCGCCGCACTGCAATCAAGATGAACGGACTGCCAATTTCACCGTAACTGCAATATCGCGGACTTAATAAAGCTCAATGGCGTTTTTCTATTCTCTGTTCTTTACCTGTCTAATTTGTTCGTTTGCTTATCCGTAGATTCATTCATTTTGTACATCTGTCTATTCATTCATGTTCTGCGTCAAGGAGAACGGAAGAGTAATTTGAAAAGAGGCGCCATTTAAAGTCATTCTCTATATACATCGCACACACATAGGAAAAAGTATATTTCTCAAAGGTTTTTCTACTCTGAACTATGCAAAAAAAAATAAAGAAGAGATCCCTACTATGAATATTGACTCTAGATTTTTGCTTTGGTATAAACATTTTCGCCATTCTACATTAACTAATAGAAACATTAATGATAGGAATGGAATTAGACTTAGAACATTTTGGTCATAGAAATTCGTATTTTTAGCAAAGTTTTAAGAGGATAAGTTTGTGTTTTAATAATAGATGAGTTGAACAAGTAAGCATCATGAATCTAAAGCCTCTCTGTTCCCTCCACGCCAAAATGTCAACACAGGAAGGTAGTCAGCCCACTAATCATCCTTAATTCCACACTAACAACAAACCACACTGCCTTCACTGATATGTATGCATGACTCGCAGGTCCTTATGGTGTACTGTACCTATAGACCCATCAAATTCAAGGCGTGGCTTAAGAAATATGACGTGAAATAGGACAGCCTTGTTATACTTGGAAGGAGTGTTAGGAGTGCTGGCTTTTATAAGTGCTGTGTTGCTTCCCTGGTGGTGATGACATGTGCTGGAATGTGCTATAGGGTGCCAGGATTCCCTCGTTAATGTACAGGCTTGGACCTCCTTTGTGTTCATTGGGAAGGCAGTGCAAGGTGGTCAGAGTACTCACTGGGGACATGTCTGTGATGTTTATAATGTGACGGATTGTGTAAGGCTATTGGATATTGGAATTAAGTGGGGTGAATTTATAGTTTAAGCCAATGTTACTTCTCTCTGCTTACACATCCCAGTCCCTCTAACTGCCTTTGGGGAATCATGGGCTTTGGCTGGCAGAGACAAATAGGAGATATGTGGCCTTTGAAAAATCTAGGGGAATTTCCCTAAATATATGGGAATTTCTCCATATCTTATCTAATTTTACTCAACCTAACCTCCCTTCGTGGTTCCCCACAGGCTCTCAAAGTGTGCTTGTTGTTTGTTAAGTATAATTTCATAACTCACAGTGCCATACCAAAGAAAAACAAATAATGAGAGGATAAAGATCCTTTTAGTGGTTCGTCTACTCAAATGCTGTAAATAACTTTGAAAAAACTCAACAGATGCAGCGTCATGAATGGAAATGTAAATACTGATTTAAGTTGCTTAATACATTGACTTACTGCACACACACACATACCCACATACCGTATATGTATACACACACAGTCTGCCTTCTCTACTCAGTGAGCCTTTCTTTCCCCCAGCACTGGACAGCTCCTTAGAGATCCTGGAGGAGGTACAGAATGTCAGACCAATGAACTCTGGTGTAGCACAGGAGGTGGAGGTTCTTTATGATGGCGGCGGCAGCAGCAGTGCCAACCCTCAGGTCATACAGGTAGGTGTGCTGTGGTGGTGGTCAGAGTGGCTGGTGTCAGGGGGCAGTGCCAAGCCACTGTAGTGTGGTGTGGTGTGAATGGGAACATGGAGGTTTTGATGCAGGTTGTAACAAAACATTTTCACTATTTACCAGGAGGAGGTGGAGCACATTGCCACCAACAGTATGCACCAAGAACAGCAACAGCAGCAGCAGCAGCAACAACAGCAACAGCAGCAGACACCACCACCTAAGCGATCACAGCGGCAGCGGCGACCAGTGCAGCAATACCACCAGCAGCAACTGGAGCAGCAGCAGGAGGCAGCACAGCAGAGGCTGCTGCGACAACAGCAGCGGCAGCAACAACAAAAGGAGCTGCAGCAGAAACGAGCCCAGCAAAGACAGATGCTGCAGATGCAACAAAAGCAATTCCAACAGCAGCAGCAGCAACAGCAACAGCAGCAACAGCAGCAGCAGCAGAGCCAGGCACGGGGGGTGAAGCGCAAAGAGCCAGAGGTGCAGGTGGTGCGGCAGACCAAGGCACAGAAGACCAGCCGGGGAGAGGTGGGCGGTGCCGGCACTCTCAAGTACCGTAAGAGGGTGAGTGTCGAGTGTCAGGTGTCAGACTCTCAGGTGAACACTGCTGAGGGAGTTGTTCCATTTGTTTGTGTGTAATTGAGAGATTTCAGGACTCATTGTGAATCACTGGAAGCTTTTCATTACCTTCATCATTACATGAGACAAGAACTGATGGTGTATGAGTAAGCAGATGAACAACTCAATACTAAAACTTATAATTTTTGAGGGATTTATACATCTTTTATTCCCTGTTTCATATACAACCACATCTTTTGAAATTTGCATTCTGTTGAACCCCATCACAGCCTCTCCCCTTCATAACAGTCTCAAGAGATAACCACCAGACATAGATACTCATAGAAATGGTCCAGCACATTACATTTATTTAGTCAGTGTGGCGTAACATTCCCCTTTAGATTCCAGACGATGACATCCAGATAGTGTTTGAGTGGGAGCCGGCCAAGGTGATAGCAGAGCGGCAGAAGGTGGAGGAGTGGGTGGCCAAGAATGTGGTGACCATGTTTGACCAGGAGAACACACTGCCCTTCATTGCCCGCTACAGGAAGGACAAGACCGGCAACATGGATGTGGAGAAGCTGAGGGAAATCCAAAACACTTACTCTCAGTTAAAGTAAGTGTTGTTTGGATCGCATTGGTGTGTCTTCATTTTGTCAGTGATTGTGTTTAGTTTGTGTGCTCACTTTGGCAAGAAATGTCTGTGTCTCTCAGTATTTGGTTGTTTAGATCCTGTTGCTGTATCTTTATTTTGTCAGTGAGTTTCAACTTCTCATTCAGCTTTTTTTTATTGATATGGAAATAAGTAGTACTCATGTAGGTGTGTATTTTTGTCTTTGCCAGGCATGTTCAAGAGCGGGTGGTGAAGATCCTGAAGTCAGACAACAAGAAGCTGCCAGACGACCGCAAGGTGTCACTCCTGCGAGCCACAACCATGCATGAAGTGGATCACCTGGTGAGCTTCCATCTTGTTCTCCTGCACTCTAGCTCTTGTACTTACCCTTACGATGTGTAAGCAAACAAATGTAATGTTATGAGGGCTAATTGTGCTGTATACATTGCTTTAATCACTGTTTCTTTGTAATATTGCTTTCTTTTAACATATAATGCAAAGGATTCATGTTCTGGAGGGAATTTTTGCTTGGGTTATTTCTGACATACATTCTTCTTGGCCCCACAGACTGCTGCATACAAGGGCAGTGGGAAGCGGACTTATGCTGAGCGAGCGCGTGAGCTGGGGCTGGGACCAGTGGCCATGGAGGTGCTACAGGGTTCACAGAACAAATTTGTAAGTGTGTCCTCATTGTACACATCAGTATTGGTTAAAAAAAGTGTTGATTACACCTAAATGTGTGTGCTATTTTGGCTATACCACTTTTTTTGGAGGGAAAACAGTGTTGGTATATTTATGTTTGTGTAATTGTTTAGTCTTTGGAATTTTTTATTCATGTCTTGGTGGGTGATGCATTCAGTGGTCTGTGAAGATAATGACATCTCTCTTACACTATTAAAAAATGGGAACTTTTATTATAGTTATTACCTAAGCTGCAGCTCCACACAGCTTCACACAGGATCAGTGTTGCCTGACCTTTTATACTGTCAGCTGTACACTGGATCAAGAGGTGGTCAGCATCTCACTGTGTTGGTCTATCCCTCAGGTTGACCAGCAGGAGCTGTACGCGCTAATTGACCCCAACCGTGAGGGCTTGCGTAGTGTGGAGGAGGTGGAGCAGGGGCTGCAGCACATCATTGCTGACGTCATTAGCAAGGACCCCAAAGTGCTGGACTGTGTGCGCCGCCTGTGAGTGTTGTGGTGGTCTGGTGCAGGGAGGACTCGTAAAAAAGTTAGATTTAAGAGAAGAGATTGTAAGTCAGCTCAGAGACATAGCAGTAGACCTTAACATGGAAGTTATATTCATGCAAGGTACAAAAATTAAATGCAACAATTTGAAGCCTCTAGTGATATATCATGTAATTAGAGTAAGATATACACTATAAGATAAACACTTTGGAAAGTTAGGAGATGTATGTTGGTTTTTGTATAACGTATTCATAACTATTACCCTTATATCCCCAATGCCACCTGAAGGATGAAGAATTGTGAGCCACTGTTGGAGTGCACCAAGGCAAGGAAGCAGCAGAAGAGGGACCAGGGCAAGGTGGCCAGCAAGGGACCAGGACCCAGTGATGATCTTTGTGCCAAATATGAACATTACTTTGATTTCAAATGCATGGCGTGGCACACCAAACCCCATGCGGTGAGTGGAGCTTCCTTGTGGCTCTCTTGGTAGGTCTTTATCATCATTATTATCATCATTTAACCCTTTCACTGCTGTTTCCTCCATTTTCTTAACTGATAATGCTACATCTTTACTTGTTCCATAGTTCTTCACTTTAAACTGGATAGAAATTGAAAAATATACTAATATATACTGTATATATAATATTTTTCTTGTGATCTAGTGAATTGTGTGTAGTTGTGGGATACATTGTAAGTTATAATGATGAGTGCATTACGTACCGATTAAAATAAGGTGTATATTTGGTTGTCACCTCTGCAGATCCTGGCCATGAACCGCGGGGAGCACCAGGGAGTGTTGACCATCAAGATTGTCATTCCAGAAAACACATATCGCTTTTTCTTCAACTTCTGTCAGCAAAAGTGGCTGGACCATTCCCAGTATTACCGCACCCAGCTGGTTATGATGAGCACCGAGGACAGCTGGGAGAGGCTGGGTGTGTTACTCTTCCTTGCTGCTCTTGCTTTGTCTAATCATGTCTTGAACGACCATTTCACACTCTTCTATAATGCCTTCCTTCCTTCCTTCCTTCCTTCCTTCCTTCCTTCCTTCCTTCCTTCCTTTCTTCCTTCCTTCTGTCCTCCCTTCCTTCCATCCTTCTTTCATTTCTTTATTTGCAAGCCTATTTTATTCCACTCATGTCTCTTGTATTCTTCTTTTTCTTCTTAAGAGGACACTATGAGATATACCTCCAGGTCTTTCAGATAGATGAAAGTCCTGTTTTTCCCAATGTTTAACCTCAGTACTGGGATGCATTTTCACATTCATTCTGCTTATTTGTTAATTTTGTACAGCTTCTTAAATTCATGTGGGAATTAGAATAGTACAGAATCTGCTCATTAATCTTCTGACCTCCATTGACCCTCCCCAATGTCAATAAAATCATTTAACCATACACAAAACTCATGAAAATGTGTCCCAGTACTGAAGGAATTAAGACTTGTGCTTTTTCTCCGTCCGTCAGTGAGGCCCTTCATGCAGCGACAGATCCGCAGTGAATTGACGGAAAAGGCTGAGATAGCGTCTGTTGAGGTGTTCGCTGCCAACCTGAGGAAGTTGCTGCTCACCCCACCAGTGCGAGGGAAGACAGTGCTTGCTATCGATCCAGGTATGTTGTGGCGACTCCTCTGAAATACTTCTCTCCTGTACCCTCACTGTGTTCAAAGTTATGTGAGTTTCTAAAGGTGTTTTTTTATGGTTTTAGTGGCAGGTTAATGAGAGTTCTATGTTATTAACTGGAGAAACACTTGTTAGAATCTACCTGACCATCTCTGTGGCTCTGCAAAATAGTTAGGGCAAGAGAGGTGGTGTTTCAGAATATCGACTCTCTCTCCCTCATCTCTTTCTCTGCATAAACAAACAAAAAGCACCATTACTCACCCTTACAACTCTCCCACAGGTTTTTCTAATGGCTGTAAGATAGGAGTGACCAATGCAAACGGTGACAAGCTGCTCACCACCACTATATATCCCTTCCGTGGTAACCAGCAGATGCAGATGGAGGACTGGACCAAAGACCACAATGCTCGCACCCTCAGAGAGATTGTCCACAAGTTTGGGTAAAGAATCAGGTTGGCGCATGCATAAACTCTATTGAAACCAGGGAGGGTGGTCTTGTAGTCTGCCTATGCTGTGTTTCCGGGACAGATTCAAGCTTGTTTTCTTTCTCGTTCCTTGTGTGATGCAAGTTTATGTTTAGAATAATGAGTTTACTTGGATAGAGTTACTGTGAGGCTTTGATGCTTAGTTTTCTTGCTCTCAATCTTGCCTATACTTTTATTTACTTGTGTGTGTTTAGAGGAACCTTTTTGTGGTTGTAATAGCATTAGTGCGAATGTTTTGTTTTACCTGGGTACTGAGAGATGAAGACTTACTGAAGGTTTCCATAGACCCTTTGCATTATTTCAAAGTGCTTCAGTGAACGTTAGACTTTAATAATCCTCCTTCAGGTGCAAGTTGTATGTAACGGCTGAAGATGCTGGGAGATAGAAACTTACCTGATTTCACTCAACTTCCAAAAGTTTCCATGAATCCTTTACCTTATTTCTAAATTCTTCACTGAGCATAAGACACTATTAATAATTCTCCCTCAGGTGTGAACTGTTTGCTGTGGGTAATGGCTGTGGGTGCCGGGAGACGGAGACCTACCTCAGCCACCTCATTGCCCAGAAGTGCTTTGATCCCTACAACGTACAGTACACCATCATCAATGAGACCGGCGCCTCCCAGTACTCCGTGTCTGCTGAGGCCAAGATGGAGTTCCCGGGTCTTGATCCAAACCACATTAGTGCCTGTGAGTTGTAGGTAACTAGCCATCATGTTTCATCATGTGTGTGTGCTGCATAGACTGCTACTAATGCCTCGGAGTACTGGTGTTTGTGCTCATCTGCAGCCTTTATTATTCGTTGGCTTTTTTGTCACATTGGTTTGCAAAGGGCATGCTGACTCAAGGGATTATGTGCATTGCTGGTCCCTTTTTTAGTGTATTGTGTTTGGATAATGGATATGAATAGTACAGGAAGTCCTTGTTTGTGGTGTGATGAGATGGTGTGTGTCTGTCATGGCAAAGTAGGCAAGGCAGCTTATCTGGACTTCTGAAAGCTGTATCTTGTGTAGGCCATTGAAGACAAGTCCATTTATCCTCTACAGGCTTAGAATTAGAAGCAAAGATACAAGGGAGTACAGATTAGTGTATTGTTTTGTATGTCCTCTCATAAGAGTACAGCTTGAAGTAACACCCTGTATCATTTCTTTCACCGGTGTTGTGATCAGTGTCACTGGCGCGGCGGCTCCAAGACCCACTGTTGGAGTACATCAAGGTACATCCCATGCACATGGGTGTTGGCATGTACCAGCACGACATTCCTGAGCGCATCCTCCACGCTTCACTGGACTCTGTCATGACAGAGTGTGTCTCCTTTGTTGGCGTCGACATCAACTGTGCTTCAGAATTTGTACTAAGGTGGGTCCCAAGTTTAGTTTTTTATATGTTAAATGGTGTTATATTTATGGTAAAAAGTGGTACATGTAAAAGTTGGACTTGATTAACTGATTGATGGTGTGGAATATTGAGGCAAGAAGTGTGTTTATCTAGTACAGTTTTACTCACTTTTCATAAAACCGTCTTCCTCTTTTCAGGAAACTGTCTGGCTTGAACAAGTCACGAGCAGCAAATATAGTGGAGTACAGGAAGACCAAGGGGCCTTTCATAAACAGAGAGCAGTTGAAGTCTGTGAAAGGTGTAGGGCCTCGCACCTTTGAACAGTGTGTAGGCTTCATCAGAATTATGCCTGAAACACTCGCCAATGAGGTCAACAGGTAAACATTTCACAAGTATTACCTACTGTATAATATCAGTAGCTAAGTTCTGTAGACCCATTGATTTACTGTAATATGCTTGACTTCCAGAACTCCACAAGGAAAGAAGCGGGCAGCAAAGGAAGCAGCAAACCCACTGGACCGCACAATGATCCATCCAGAGTCGTACGATGCGGCCTCAAAGTTCACAAGCATGGTCGGCATACACCACCACGACATTGGCAGTGAACACTTCATCCGCACTCTGCAGCACTTCATTCAGACAGCCAGTGAGTTCACCCACCATGGAAATCTTAGTAGTTGGGAATTTTTCTTTTCGTGAGAGGAACAGTAACTTGGAACAATAAAAGATAGAAAAAAGAAGGGTGTCCATGAAATCTTAGTTGATATTTTTTTTCAAGTAAGAGGAACGTTGGCTTGGAGCAACAAAAGATAAAAAAAAGAAGGGTATCACTGAGATGCTAGATCCTAAAGAAGGGTATATTGAGAATTATGTAATGTAGGATTTTCAGAGAGTAATGATTATTACCACTAGATGGCTTTTATGGTTTGTACCATTCACGCTGATAATGCATCCTAGTAGTCCATTGTCTTGCTTCTGTAACGTCAAGATGTTGTGTTTCAGATGTGGAGGATATGGCCAGGCAGTGTGGGGTGAGTGTGCCCACCATGCAGCTCATCATCGAGGGTCTGATTCAGCCGCTGGACTACGACATCCGAGCACAGTTTGAAAAGCCACTCTTCCGCCAGGGTGTCACTTCCATAGATGACATATCTCTGGGTACCAAGCTCAGAGGTGGGTGTGTCTGCCTGTTCTTATCCCTCTCTATGATTATCACATTAGTAATAGTAATTTTTATTGTTGCATTTTATGATTTACCTGTACCAAAAAGTTGATGATTAATTTTGAAATTACTTATTT
This sequence comes from Callinectes sapidus, assembly GCA_020233015.1. Lineage (NCBI taxonomy): Eukaryota > Metazoa > Arthropoda > Malacostraca > Decapoda > Portunidae > Callinectes > Callinectes sapidus. The sequence goes on along the minus strand of CM035208.1, from coordinate 5,712,658 downwards.
ACAAATTTTTGCTGTAAGCCTCCACTCCTCCATTGCTGCAGAATAGCCAAGCCACACTGTCTTCCTACAGGTTCTGTGAGAAATGTGGTTCACTTTGGCGCCTTTGTGGACGTTGGTCTTGGTCAGGACGGGCTGGTACACACCTCCAGGATGGGCGGGATACAGCTGGAGCTGGGTAACATAGTGGAAGTGACTGTTGTTAATATTGACAAAGCTCGTGGCCGAATTGGGTTAATGCTACATAGAGTGTTGAGTTGAAGACTCTGTGGTGAGGGGATGTGTGTTACCGAAAATTGATGGATCTCCAGGAAGTAAATGGAAGAATATTTTGGAACAAGCAAGTATTTTGTTCACCATTTCATGGTTGGAGAACTGTTGTTTGTGACATGTGGGAGTTGAGTTTAGTAGTGTTTGATTTATAATGTTCCCATGGTGTTACAAGAAACTTAGTGTTGGCATAGCTATGGATGCCACCCATGCATTTTACAGTGAAGAGACTTAAACAGTGGATTTTTGGTCCAGTGTCTTCCACATGAAAGCTGTGGGTATTGTACAGTTCAATAAGACTGACTTATTGTTGAGGAGAGGGAGTGGTATCCTTAAACAGGATATACTGCCTAAGACACATGAGTAAATGTCTGAAGCACAAAGCTACTGGTGACAGTTCCTTATATACACTGTCCCAGAGGTACTATATTGTGAAACACATCACCAAAATTTTTGGTATGTTGAGCTTGTGTAGAGTTATCCTGTTATACATGTATTATTTAGTTGCCATGAGCACAAAGCCTAAATGCTCTTGATGCAACAAGAGTGTATTGTGTTCCTGGTCAGAACATTCCTGGGAGTACCTCACCGTCTTGATGAATGGGCTCCAGTATTCACCATTGCATTGATGTCACTGAACAACAACACTATTGAGTTTGTACCTGAATTCAGTAGAAGCAACATATTTGTTAATTTGATATGGTTTGCATGGACCTGTTGTTGTTTGTTCAGAGTTCCTAACTGGCCCCACTAATAACTACCAAGATGCTGGAGGCCCCTGTACATGGTCTTTGAATGTTTAGGAAAATTTGTTGGGAAAGGAAAGACTGTCCCATGAAACTATTTATATAAAGACATGAGTGTGAATGATCGTCTGAATGGACACATTCAGACAAGAATAATACAGCTGGGTCTCCTTCTAGGCCCTAAATAGGGAGATCAAAACATACAAAAATGCCTATAATGTTTTTTTGCTCATTTTGGAGGTATGATGAAAGGTTGCAAGACTGCAAGGCCCCCCCAAAATCACAGCAAGTCATTGATAACATTTGGCAGGCACAAAAAATTTGAAATAATGGTGGGAGGTGTGAAGGGATTTTTCCATTAATATTTTTGAGTGACTTCTGTCTATAAGACAAAATGCCTATAACAAAGGTGTATATAAGGAGACCCAACTGTATGTGATGGAAGAATTTTTCATGTTCCACATCCAATTACCATTCCTTAAAACTTTTATGGTGATAAGAAATTAAATTTGTAATTTCATACCATTGCATGAAATTGTCATCCAGTCAACACAGGAATCAACATCTTATTCCTGTAGCAAAGGTTTAGAACTGATGACTTGGTGATGAGATTAGTAGCAGCATCACTGATGAAACACAGACCTTTAATAGACAAGGCAGTGTGTGCTGTGCTGCAACATCTTAAGCATCCAAGCAAGGGGTGTGCTAGTGATACATTTTTTGCAAACTACTTTTGTAAAGACCATCCCAAACAATCTTTTATTGCATTTGGACATGTTTGATTATTGAATAATTTGCATTTTTGGAAACAAAGGTAATATCTATGTTATAACTTGTTATTTTTTTATTATCAGTAGAACACATTTCAAGAAAGGGACTTTACATGTCAACTAAAATTAGTTTTGATAAATAAAATTAAAAAGTTACGTTTCCTTCTTTCAAAAGCATTCAATGTTAGAATGGCAAGGCCCTGTAATAAATGTAGCTGTCCTTCCACTTTCCTTTATCACTGGTGTAATTATATCCTGCCACAAAGTGAGAGGTAGTGAGAGGACAGCTTCACCAAGTACTTTGATACTGAGCAGCATGAAGTGAAAGGGATTACATGAGATGAGAAGACATGTGGAACATACTTGATCACACCCATAACCTTCATCCCAGAGCTGTGGAGTGGGAAGGGAAGGGAGGCGTTCTCAAAGAGAAGGGACATGACAAGTCAATTATTACAATCTTGAAGAATCTCATGGTCTTTAGATATTCATAAATGTCATGTATTAAGCATATGGATGAAGTGAAGAGAGCAGAGCAGGTACAGTCTGTATCCTTGCTTCAGCCTCCCCTCACTCTCCCCCCCACCCCCACCCCCTGCCCCTGGAGCCACCACTGCTTTTTTTTTTTTTTTTTTTCTTTTTTTCTTGGCAACTAGTTTGAAATGTAAATTCAAAGGATTTTAACAAGTAAATATCATACATTTGCTATTCTCATCCCTTAAATCTGCCCCCCCCCCTCGGGGGGGGGGGGCAAGACCCACCTTCCTCTGTTGTATTTTATTTCTAAATACAACAATAGGTGTATCAGTCAATCAATGTTTGATTTAAATGTATTAAATCAAATCAAATGCAATAATGCAGCAGTGGGTAAACAATGCCACTGAACACTGTGCCAGCAGGGTTCCGAACGGAGCGAATAACATTAATATTATTGCGTGGCCGCCCCCCTGCAGTGCCCACGGCCAGCGTGAAACTCGAGACCCTGACACTTGTCCAGGATAGAAAGAATGACATTGGTTGATGTTGGAAAATCAGTGCCGTGGATCTTGATGGTCTCTTATTACACAACCACTTGAGAAAGGCTGCGGCTTGTGCTGTTTGTTGGCAAGTTGTTGGGCTTGGCAACTTGGCAGCAGGACTCACTATAACAGGTCGCTGGGACTGCATACTGCACAGGATGCTGGGGAGCCACCTGAGACAGGTTGCCTCCTGCACCAGCAGGTGGGCGGCAGGCCCACTGCAAAGGCAGGCTAAGACAAGGTAATATTGAACTATGCAGAATTGTTACATACCACCGTGCGTAATACTTCTGTGTCAATGTACATAATGCACTTCACTCCAGCATCAGCTGTGTGTGTGTGTGTGTGTGTGAAAGGTAACTCGTCAGGGAATCGTTATAAGAACAATGGGTGGTAAATTTATAGTTTAAGCCAATATTCCCCCAAGCCTTCCAACAAGTTTTGGGGCCTGTAGGGGGTGGGGGTATATTACCTTTGAAAAGTCTAGGGGAATTTCTCCAAATCTAAGGAAATTTTCCTGGATCCAATCCAGTTTTGTTTAACCTAACCAAATCTAGCCCTAACACACAAAGCTTTCAATAGCAGACACAATACTAGACATGCCTGTTAAACCTGAATTTACAGGGCATGTGGCACTCAGGACATTGAATTTTATGTAATAGAGTACTGTATTTTCTTTTTATTCATAGAAAGCTACTTTTCAGGTGTGGATGGGTTAGTCTGCACACCAGCAACACACTTTCACAGAGGCGGGTTTCAAAGCCCAGCACAAGCTCAGTCAAGGTTTGGTTCATCCCTAACCCTTTCAAGTGGCTACACAATCGCATGGAAATTGCCGCATTGCAGAAAGAATGGGACTCATCGTTCAATCTAGAGACATTCAAATTTGGAGCAGCACAGGTACAAATGAGGGAATATTCCATGTGAAAATTATTGATTTAATGATATAACGTCAGTGACAAGAATTCACTTATGAAATGTTTCTTGCAAAGCAGTAAAAATAGATAATTTGATCATTTTTCAAGGCTTGAAATATGGATTAATTAAGAGACTGTGCAACTCATGAAGCTGCCAGTAATCATGGTTTGTAGGGGTTTTAGTTCTGCTAGTAGGCTACTGAGTAATGTGACCTCTCAGGCCATCTGCACCGTCAGTGACCTGATGAGCCAGCGGGAGTGGGGGGAACTGCGTGGTCTGCTCACACAGAAAGCCATCGACAAGCTTCGCTCTACTAAATGGACTTTTGACCAAGTGAGGGACTTCAAATGAAAAGTTTAGCCTCTCATGTTCCTTCTTCATACTTATATGAAATATACAAGACAGGTTGTGCATTTTGATTAAAGTCCAGGATTGTTGTAGCTAAGGCATGTGCAATTTGTTTCTCCAGACCCACAACCTCACCTTGTCTCCTGAGAATGTACAGACCATTGTGATAAAAGATGTAAAGCTTCAGTCCATAGTGGGTAAGTAACCCTCATCTTGCATATTGTAGTACAGGATAATAGAAAAGTTCAGATTAGAAGCATGGATCTGTCAACACACCTCTGTGATGAGGGGGGACAGCTCAGACACACATTTTCTATCCAGATTGAAATTTTTTTTTCCCTTGTGGACACCTCACATTGTTCTATCTTTGTCTTAAGTTATCTGTATTGGCCAGCATTTGGTGGAAACTTTTACTGGACCATTCTGATGGACCTTTCAGACCAAAAGTACTGTGACATAGACGTCCTGCTGATAGGAGCAAGGGAGCCGTACAGTGTGGAGAAACATTCTCTTGTCGTCCTCGAGTATTTTGCTCGGTGAGTTTTCCCATTTTGTTAAAGAATTGTATCAATACACAGAAGACAGACATCTAGTTTCTCCAGTTAAGCCATATTACTTAAATTGTTGGCTCTCAAATCATGCACTTGAAATACATATATTAATTTTTTGTTAAAATGAATGAGAAACATTATAGGAGCCACTCAAGAAATTTCCTAGATGGTAAAAAGAATGATGTCTTTGAGGAAAGCAGATATTTATGATGGCCACCATGACTTAGCCAACTACTACTTACCTCAGATACACTCCCCAGATTTCACCGGAATTACAGTGAAGGAAGGCTGCCGGAATGGACCATCACTGTGTTCAAGCTACAGAGCTTCCAGGCTGCACCACAACGAACCCAAACGTAGCAGTGTGTGTGTGTGTGCGTGTGTGTGTGTAGGTGTGTCATGTACAGCAATGTAGAATAAGGACCATAGATGTTATTGGAAAATAATATATTTGGTAAATATTTTCTTTCTTATTATACTTTTGAATATAAGGAATGACTTTTCATTGAACAAATCCACTGGACAGACAGTAATGAGTTCTGAGGTCAGGAGAAAGTGTATTAAGGGAAGGTTGTGGATCTTCTTTCTCATTCCATTTCATACATTTCTCTACCAACACACAATACACAATATACCAAGGCCTTATTCCAGCTCTGGGATGCATCAGAGGTTATTACTCTCTCCTTCACCAATCATAAATTAGGATACACTTATTTTGGGGGCTTAACAATATTTTTTTATTCAACAAGTCTTTTGTACAATTTGGAATTCAAATACATGAGCACTTGAAATGTATTAGACTATGACTACCATCTGCCAATCATGCCATTACATTAAAGTTCACTATTAACTTTAGAGTAAAAAATTGGTTTGCTGTGGAAGTCCATTACAGTTTTTGGAAACCAGTTGATGTTGAACTTTTTGTTTCTCTTCGTTTCAGTGCTTTTCTACTGAGCTTTCTCTGCAGGTTCCCTAGTGTTGGTATTTAATAGTATTATGCATCAACAGTAATAATGATAATGACAATAATAGAGAAGCACCAAAGCTGAAGTAATGATACCACCAGTGTGTGTGGAGACTGGTGTGTTCAAGAGACCTGTAGAGTCTTCATGGAGGTGATGAGTCTGTGGCAGAGGTGAGCATTACGGAATTTGTGAGCTTCATTTTCCAGTAATTTCGTGAGTAAGTCAGGACACACACTCTTCATTCTTTCCAGCCACTCTATAAAGAAAATAAAGAATTCATTAAAAGTAGGACCATCAAAATAGTCAATATGTTACTAGAGTCACTCCAATACTAGAGTCACATAGTTTTGTTAGACAGGAAGTAATATCAATATAACTTTGAGCTGTACAGTATAAGTCTTCAAAGTTTGTATCTGTGGCTTACCACACACTGCCTCTTGGAGCTGTTCATCAGGGTCATCCAGGAAGATCAAAGCATCTTTACACAGATCCTGAAGGCGAGCAGTGTTCATTGTGACATCATACCCCTGTGGCAGGTCCTGGAACAGTGCACTCAGTACATGTGCTGCCTTGAGCCGCACTGCCCGTGCAACATCGTCCAGCCGCTTCAACACTTCTGCAGCACAGACAAAACTTCATGTCAGTGGCAATCATATAACCAGAACTGATTGTACTCTGTTTCAACTTCATGGTACCTTTGTGACCTGGAGGAAGAACTTACTGTCTGCCAAGGTGTGGAGAGTGTTTGTGTCAATGAGACAAGTGTAGGTAGTGGCCACACTCTCCACCACACTGCACGCAAACAGCCGAGTCGCCTCTGCATCATCTTCTATCAGTGTCGGCAGAAGCACACTACATTCCTTCACCTCTGTAAAACCACTTCCGGGATTAATTTGGAAAAGCTCCATAATAATGGTAATTGGCTAGATGTCCATGTATTGCAGCTCATAAAAGCTCATCCTCCTAACCTGCATCATCTTGGCTCAGTCTCATGCTGGGTCACTACCATGTGTATCTCTAATAGATTCTCTGCATTTCATGACAATGATCAAATTTTCTGCATGCAACAGCCATCGGGTGTTATAAACTACTAACCTTCTATCATTGGCTGGGTGGTCACTCCTGTCCTGCACGCTGCCTCCAGGCAGGCCACGGCTGCTGTCCTGAGAGTCTCTGCTGTGGCCCCGGCACGCCACACCAGGTGCTCTCGTATACTTTCTGTTAAAAAGTACCATAGACTTTCCTGAGTTGTTTGTCTTTACAAGTTCTTTGGATGTGTCCTTGCCAAATAAGGCACTCAGATAAGTATTCTGAATTATTCACAGCAATTTCACAAATCACTTGAAACCAGACATTTAAATAGAGATGTGCCTCACTGGAGACAAGGGTGGGCAGCCATGCTTCCAGGTGGCCACCAGCAGCAAGGGGCTGGCTTTCCCCCACCAGGAGGTGTCTCAGCTGAGTCAGACAGTGGAGACACACAAATGGATCTTCCCCCTTAACTGTGCATGTTGTCAGTACCTTGGTGAGGATCTCTAATTCATGACCAAGAGCTGGACCTGAAGAAAAGGGAACCATTGTGTAAACTGATGTTGCCATGTGAATGTAAGAAATGGATGAAACAAGTGAATTATTAGTGAGATGTAAAATTAACTGACATCATCTGTAACAAACAATCTATCACATAGGCAGCAATCCTGTTTTTTTCTTATGATGCCTGCATGAACTCTCACCAGCCAGTTTCATAAGGCCTCCCAGTAGCAGGAAGGATGGGGAGCCTTCAGTCCAGCCCCCCACTGCTTCCAGCAGCCTGTCTAGAACTTCTCGAGTGTGCTTGTGGTAAAGATCTTGTACGTCTTCATAGCCACAGTTCCTGGAGAGTTCTTTCAGTCCTTCCTGTGCTACACTTGCATTCTCACTAGTAGAGGAAGATGCAATGAAGAGCAATAAGTTGAATACCTTGAAGCTGTTCTCAGAGAAGTCACATTTGCCTAGCAGGGTTCTGATAACACACAGCAGAGCCTCCTGGTGAGCCTCTTCAAACACAAAGGCCACATCCTCCTCTGCCAATGCTGAGACAAGGTCAGGAAGGCAGGGCTGGAGGAGGGCGGTGGTGCTTCCCTCAATCAGCGCTCCCAAGACAATGAGGGGCCGCTCCCCATGGTAGCCGGCACCCAGCCTTGGCAGCACCAGTGGCAGGAAAACAGAGGGTGGTAGGAAACACCCAAGGTAGCAACCACACTCCTTCACCTGAGGAGCAAATATTCACCAGAATTCTTTGTTCAAACACATTTTGAATAAATCTGACTTGATCATACCATTTACTATACAAACACTGAAACATTACTTAGGTGATACAACACATGCAAGATGCACAAAAGAAACAAGAAACACCACAGGTACACACTGATATACATGAGGATATCAAGGAAGTGCCTTGACAGAAGCACTGCACCCCACCTGATTCACAATGCTGGCCTCCTTGTCACCTACAGCAAGGTGGAGTGCTGCCAACACTTTCTCTGCATACTGAGTCACTCCAGAGTCAGCATTAAGAATGAGCATTGCGAGGAGCTTGGCAGCTTGCAGTCTTGGGCCAGCCTGCCAGTCATCGAGGTCAGTCAGCAGACCAGGAATGATGTGATAGAGGCTGCGCTGCACCAGACTGCGACACCCAATGCCAGGACGAACCTCTGGGAATGGGGTGTGACAAATAATGGACACAGGTTTGTGTTTGAAGGAGTGGCTAGTGTCTGCATGGAAGATGACTACAGTTGGCTGACTACTGATCTTTTTTTGTAGTATATTGATTGCAATATGACCAGAATTCATCCTTAGCTGCTCACCTCCAGGAGGGTAGTCTGGTGGGGGCACATCAAAATCTATTTCCTGCTTCAGCTGATCCATGTTCTCTTCTTCATATTTATGACCAACCTGTTCCCAGAGTTGTGTGGCTTTGCTCCTCACATCCTTGTCCTCATCTTTCAGGCTGTGGTGAAAAGAACATGCTCATCATTCCCCAAAATCTTGCTTAATACTGTCTATGGAAATCTGATTGGTCCACTGTAACACCAAGTAATGACAACTGATTCTGAGTGACGAAGCTCCTCCCCAGAGAGCAATGGAAGGGATATGATGAGTTCAGCCACACACACGTTAATACTACAACCCTATATGTCTGCCTCAGTGCATGACCCACCCAGAGAGCAGCAGCGGCAAGATGCGGTGCCAGTAGGAGTATCTGTCAGGCATGTGAAGGGCCAGGCTGCCGCCCACCTCCACCAGGACCAGACGCACCTGAGGAAGGTCCATGACGCACTGAGCAAGGGGACCACTCACGTCCTCAATGACTTTGCTGTCCCCGTACAACAGCAGGTCGCCTGAAACAACACAGAAGGGTATTTATTGTGAAATGATAGCTTTATTATCGAGTTTATATTGGACCACTATTGCTCTAAGTGTGAGGGAGGAGGCATGCAGTTGAGATACCAATACAACAAAGGCAAGACAGTACCAAGAGCAGTGACAGCAGCTACTCTGTTCCTGAAGCGCTGGTGGAGGAGTGCCTTCACCAACGGCTTTGCTAGTGACATTGACTGCATGTGGAACTTTTCCCTTGTGGCCTTGGCAAAGCAGCTCACGCACTCCGCGGCCGCCTTGCGCACCTCAGGGCTCACATCCACCACCGCCTCCTTCAGCACAGCCACAATGTCATTCATGTAAGGCACCATCGCCCCTTGGAACTGTGCGGTGAGGCTGGAAATGATGTTAACTTGCACCAGTCTCACATCTTCGCTCTCCTCCACCTGTGGCACTGTGGCCAGTCTGTGGTGGAGGGCAGGGATGACATGCACCAGCTGGCCTTGCTTCACTACTCCTCTCTGGCTAAAGGTAAGGAGGATTTCCGACGACTTTGTCCTGTTCACCTCAGATTGGTCTGCCAAACACGTGACGAGATGCTTTAGTGAAAAGTCCAATATTTTGTCCTGTGTCTCTTGGTTTTGGTAAGTTTCCGTTTCAAATGCAAGGTGATGGAGTCTCTCAAGTGCCTTTCTTCTTTTGGCCTTGTTGGTGTTCTGCAAGTCGCTCAAAATGCTGTTGATCTCAGTCACCAGCGTGGAGTGAGCGTCCTCCGTCGCCATGGTTGCGTCAATGTAAACAATCCATTATTATGCTTAGCGTTCAAGTTTACACAAACATAATATTAATGTTAGTAATTTAATAATGAGGTTTGTTCAGTGTGTTTCCTATATTCTGCTCAATTATAAACTCTATACTGTTGTCTCGATTTGATATCTGTATTTTCTTGTAATTCTTTGATACTTCTATCTTATTTTCAGGTATTATTTTCAGTTTGTGTGAGTAATTAAGGATGATTTAAATACATCCCCCTTAATTTATGGTAAGACTTAATATTTCTTCCCTTTCCAGCTCTAACCTGTACCTTTAAAGATAAAAGTGGAGGAGGAAAGGAGGAAACGTCAGCTGTCCTGTTGCAAACCCACGTCCTGTTGTTTACATGAGTAATGGCAGAGTGACGAGGGCCCCTTCCTGCTCAACAGTCATCATTATTAAGGTGACGCAAGGCCCTCTGTGTTGTATAAGACGTGTGGCAGCTTGGAGTGTGGTTGAAGCATAGGAACACAGAGGGAGAGGGAAGGGGAGGGGTTTACGTACAATAGCAAAGGGAAATGTAATGTGGACTCTCTTTCTTTTTTTTTTTCCTCTTCCGTCATATGGTGAAGTCTGGTGTTCCTATCCATTATACAGTTGGGTATTAGTTTACTTTAACACCAGTCTCAAGTTGGCTTTTCCTATCCTTCCCCTATATTAGAGCCTTTCATATTGAGTAATTTGACCCCCATATGTAACTGGTGCAAATCAATTATAATGGCGGTAGTGATTTTTGAAGATTTACCGAATTTGTGGGACGCGGGCAGTTGCATAGAGCACCCCAGGGCTAGATTTGACCCCTGCCCCCCTCAGGTTATTTTAGTTGGTGTAATGTTTTAGCTTAGAGTGCTGCTGGCCACAAATGGTAGTGTCATTGTAAAGATAAGGTTATTTACTTAATTTTGAAACGCTGTGGTAAGGCCAAAACTTGCTCCATTGGCGAGCGTCATCATCGGTGATTGTTGTTGTCTCTCACTGGCGAGGTCCAAACTGATGATTTGCGCAGAAAATGAATAGCAGATTCTTTCAAAACACACCAAAATCTACCTGGGAAAAATAGATTTGACCCCCGCCAGATTATGTTAAGTCCGTCACTGGCCGTTAATCGTGTGTCTCACCATTGACAGACAGAGCGATGGCAGGAGGCTTCCGCTACAAGGTGTGGGACCCGCCACTCATCGTCTCCCAGATTGTAACAATGCAGGTGAGAATGTCATGTCTCCCGTCGTTCATTGTTGTACCGTTGCTTTTACACTAGAAGCCAGTGTTTGTGTACCACTTATGTGTGTACGTGTGTTGCAGGCGGTGTTTTATGTTGGCCTGGGCATCTGGGTGGCCACTCTGGACCTCTTCACTGGCCATCACCGCTCTCTGGACAGCCTCTTCAAGTACCAGGTGAGAGAAAGTACTGGTGTTACAGTTACACTAATCAGTTATTACCTAATAGTGTCATAAGTCTGTTAATTTTATCAAGCAGCTGTGGTCTGGAATGTAGAAGACAACAATTTAGAACATGAAGGCTGTAAAGTTTAATGGGATAGAGGCATGACCCACAGTCTGACTTCTCAGAGACTTCATTCTAAGGAATTTTGACTCACTGTGGCACAGGACGAAGCATCTGTTAGGAGTGCCATCCTGCTGTGTATTGCTCCATGTAAGGCTCCTTATCTTTCCTAGGAATTGTCTTGGAAGGATTAGAGAAAATGTATCTAAAAGGTGTTTTCTTTCCAAAGGAATTACAGGTGAAGGAGGTTCATGGACGAACGGTGATGGCAGCCTTCATCCTTAATGCTCTCACCAGGTGTGTGTCCTGCTGGGAACGCTGCTGCCTTAAGTAGCACCTTTCCTTATGTTTTGTGTACATGAATTTGAATTGTGAAACCAAGGGTTAAGATTTTAAGCTTCAACAACAACATGGAAATTAATGTTTCCTCTAAATTCATCTGAGGGCAGTCTTAGACATAAGAGAACTACTACCATACTGTAAACCCATCTAACACACCCTACCACCACCATCACAGCTCCCTTGGACTGTGGAAGGTGGTACAAAGGACCAAGCAGTGTCTGGACTTCACAGTCACTGCCCATGTGATCCACCTGTGTGCCTGCTGGTGGTACAATGGACACCTGCCCTCCCAGCCCTCGGTGTGGCTGCTCAACCTGGTCACTATCACCCTCATGTGTGTGCTGGGCGAGTACCTGTGTATGCGCACTGAGATGCAACACATTCCTGTGCTTGGCTCCTCCAAAGTAGATCTGTGAGTGCATATGTGTGTGTGTGTGGGTGTGTGTGTGGGTGTGTATGTATGTATGGTTGTGTCTTAAGAGTGAGAACATGAGTCTGAAATTATATTGTCTTCTATGTTGAAACTTCTTTCTCACCAAGGAACCAAATGCTTTGTTCTTCATTGTATAGTGAATTACTCATGCTATTATATGTATTTACATATGAAATATTATATGTGCATTCATCACTCATCATTGTATTTTGTTCATACATGCTTTGCTACTTGTTCAGATATTTATTATTTGAACAATGTAAATGCATTGTGTACTGATATATATGTGGCTTGTTTCTTACAACTGTTTCAGAATTTATATAAACATTGTAAGTAACTATGAAGGAAATTTATAAATCCTTGTGGTGGTTATATTGTCATGTGTAAAGATGGTGTGGTGTACTGTGAGGGTAAAAGCCTGAGGTGAAGCACTACACTGACTCAGACACACAAAGGATAAGTTGAGGCTGAGCTGAGAATGAGGGGTGGGGGTGGGTGGGGGGGCAACATGTAAAGAGACCACATGATGGACCATAGTCAAACCAGGAATAGAATTTTCAAAGATTCACAATTTTTTGTGAGGAAAAGAGTAAAACAATGTTTCATTATGTAATGTATTATTGTTCATGCTTTAAGTAGCTTCTGCATCATATGATATTTTGCCTTTATTCATTAGCATCAATTAAAATAATTATTTTATATAAATTCAGAGAGATTCTTATTGTTCCCAGTATCTACACTTTTTTCATACGTGTTATTTAATGTCTATCTTTCTTTTATTTACATACACTACAAGAATTCCCTATAAAACTATCATTACCTCCACCATTTTAAAGCTTAGGGCATGTTGAAGTTACAATAACAATACTATTTAAGGAGTGTTCATATCATATGCACCACAAAATATACAAACAATGTGCACCACGAACTTACAAATAATTGTCAACAAGTAGAACTAAATGCAACAATAGAGAGGAACAACCAACGGACTAGAATGTCTGAGTGGCGTGTCTGAACCACTTCTTGGAGGCGAAGCACGACTTGTTGACACACAGTGGACAGTTGTGCAGGAACTGTTCAGAGCAGCGCTGGCCGCCAAGGAGGTGCTTGCTGGCCACGTCCACCAGTGCATCGATGAACAGCGGGTGGTCGTTGGGGGCGGCACAGCGGAGGACGCACTCGGCTCCAACCTGAAACAGAGTCAATTGTTCAAGTTATTCCAGGATTCAGTGCTGTGATGGAGGGTTACAGTACTTATCTTAGCACTAGTCTGTGTGTGAGCAATGAAGATGAAGTAAAAGGTTTTCATTTATATAAAAAAGGTATGTGAAGATGGTGACATCATTAGGTGGGAAAAAAATGCCCTGGTGACACAAGAGACGGTGGTTACCTCATTGGCAACATCCTGAGCATATTCAATGTCCAATTCATGGAGAGTCTCAATGTGGTCACTGGTGAAGGCGATGGGCACCAGGATCATGTTCTTCCGGCCACGCTGCACCAGACCTGCAACAGTACAGACAGCAAACCATGCAACTCGTATCAGAAAATTGAGAACATTTATAAAGCTGTTCATTTCAACAAATTTTAGTTCAACTTCTGATATCCTGTTTTATTATACAAGCAAATACAGTAATGATGCAAACCATATAGCATTACAACAATAAAAAATAAGAATGTCAAACAAAACTGCCAGCTACCAGGTAAAATCTATTTTTTATTTTTCAAACAAGTGGTAAGAAATACCAACCTTTGATTGCATCATCTGTGGCAGGGGAGAGCCAGGGCAGTGGCCCCACCTTGCTCTGCCAAACCAGCCGGTATGGATTACTGAAACCCAACTCCTGCATCACCAGCTGCACGGTGGCACCAACCTCAGCAGCATAGGGGTCTCCTCGATTCACTTGCTGCAGGTATTATGAGTCATTAATTAAATAGTCTATGGTTTACACTTATTTATAATTATCATTAGACTGCTCAGGTGTGTGTGTACCAGGAAGGATGCCACCTATATCATGTCTGAGGGAAGTGCCTTGCATAGGTCACTCACAATGGGATTACTGGCCTGGTATAGATATTGATAGACAAGGTAGCATAACTTTGGGGTTTTTAACTATGGCCATTTCTCTTAAAAAGATGGTAAAGCAACACCAGACTCACTCTCAGAGGTAGAGAATGAGCAGAGAAGAGGATGAAGACGTCTTTTCGCTTCTCAGCAGGAAACTTCTCCAGTTGTGTTTTGATGTTTTCAGCAAAGCACTTCACCAGGAATGGGTTGGTGCTCCATCGGTCAATGACACTCCACTTCAGCTTTGTGTCAGAGGCCCTGTGGAGAAGCATCATTAGCCTATTGGTAAGTTTGAATTATTACCAGATATATATAATCCCAATATCCCCTTATATATTCCTTCCATGTCTCATTCCTGTCCTTGCACCAGCTCATTTTGCTGAATTACCTACCAAAGGGAAGGTACAGGCAGACTTGCATGATAATATGTTACCTGTTGGCATAGAACTTGTGAATGGCATTCATGCTGGAACCAGTTGTGCTGCAGCTGTACTGGGGATACTGTGAGAAGGCAACACAGTTCTCTGCTCCCTCCCTGCAATGAGATGATATGTGGGGTCACAGTTAATAGATGTTAGCAATTAGTGTGTCCTATGATCAATGGATATCACTATGAAGTATAAAAGATGCAACACTCAGAAGTCCAGGATTGGAGTTGTAAGGAAGACTTACGCTTCTATCTGCTCTAATGTAGCTTCTGTGAGGGGATGAGCATATCTGAACCCAACATAATGCTTGTGTGGTGCTGTCTCCGGGCACAGTTTGTCGAGCTGCTCACACATCAGCTTCCCCTGTGGAAAAAAGGCTTCCATGAAATCTAATTACTAAAGTGAGAAAGCTACATGGAAGTTCACTTGTTCCTTGTACCATTCTCACATACTAAGATAGTCTGTCTGCATTTAATCAATCAATGAACATCTTCACAACTTCAGATCAATATGAAAAATAAATAAACTTGAAACTCACATAAAAGAGGGGAAAGATTTGTTTACTGAAGACTATACCAGCTTAAAGAGAATATCACAAGTTAGTTGTCTTTGTAAGGGAGTTATATGGCTAGCTGATGCTTTATACAATGCACCACAAGTTGTATTCACCTGTAAGTCTGTCCACTTGAAGATGGGAGAGCCACCTCCAATCTCACCATACTTCTGCTGGATGCTTGGGGTTCGTCTCTTGGCAATCCAGGGACCCATACGGCTGAGGTGACAGTTTGAGCTTTAGGCAATTACCCCAAGTACAATATCTCACAACAGTAATATCACCTGTATACCTTTGGAAAACATTCAACAAATATAAAATGCATTTCATATTCCTCATGATATGCTATTATTCTTCCATGGAATAAGACCATTTTTAATCCCTAAAGCACACTAACTTTCTCTCTCTCTCACCTCTGGAAGGGGAGCTGGATAATGTCTCTGTCCTTGAACAGTTCCAGGAGGAAGTCGTGCACCTCATCCAGGTTCCGAGGGCCACCCATGTTCAGCATTAGCAAGGCAGTCTTGGGTCGCAGTGCCTCCTTCTGGTCCACTGCTGCTGCCTGTACCTGTGAGCATCTCGGCGTGGTGCTGTACTGCCTGCCAGCCACCTGCACACCACCTGTTGTATATTAGGTATGTCAATACTTGTCTTGATATCAGAGGTAATACAGGGGTTAATGGTATTTTCTTTCTTTTTTATCTCACTATTCATACATCCGTTGTGTTCAATATGTGACAATGATGATTAAAATGAAGTCAGTTTTTCAAAGGGGAAGGAAAAGGCCTTGAATAATATATATGTGGAAATAGTTATACTAGTGGGTGGTATCCAGAGAGAGAGAGAGAGAGAGAGAGAGAGAGAGAGAGAGAGAGAGAGAGAGAGAGAGAGAGATCGAACAGCAGAAATTGATATAGTTATAGCATGATGGGCAACTGAGCAGGTTAGTCAGATTAAAGAGCGAATTATTCCAAGCCTTATCAAACTAGGGTGCGTGAGACCTCATTGAAGATGACATAACTCAACAGCTGGAGAAATACCTATCAAATACTGTTTCGTAACATTATAACCGTAGGAAAATAGTACAAAAAATACAGCACCGGAGCTATAATGAACCTTTACGAGAGATTCCTATTATGGGGTGATCTATGGTAGACTGTGGACACTTACAACGAGACCTGAGGAGAAGGCGAAAGGCTCCGGTAGTGCTCATGCTGGCTGCTTTGACGTGCCTGGCGTGACCACAGCTGATGTAAACAACACCGGCGGCCGCGGGACTGTCTTCATTACCTGCTATATTAAACCTACTTTACCCTACTTTAAGCTATTTATTCTTTATATTTTGCCTTTTATTATTATACATTTTTTTTTTTAAAGTATAAGGAGGGATTTGTACTGGGTTTAGTTTCGAGGTTAGGACTAGTCTACGTGTAATTGTTAGGTAAGTTATCGGGGATTTCCAGATAATCCAGTCCACTTCCTTAAGTCACCCCAGCCTACCATCCTTGTTCGATATTCTACGCATCATAATTTGTATCTTTCTTTTCTTTCTTCTTTTCTTTTAAGCAACATCTCTCACTAATCTTTGCCACGAGCCACTACTGTCTGCTAACTTTCCTGTTTCTTCCTGCTTTCCTTTTGACGTATTTAATCAGTATTTTTTAATCTTCCATGTGTGTGTGTGTGTGTGATGTGTGTGATTCCAGTGATAACCTGACAAGAATCAATTTATCAATAGGGAAAAACACTCATATGAGCAAAAGACACATAATTTCGATGACTTAATAATAGAGTAGGTGTTTCATAGTGCAGGTAAATCATTTGTCGGGTTTATGTGTCCAAGGAGATAAGGAAGAAGGAAAAGCTTAAAGTCTCCTTCCATTGTGGCTATCACGTCTCTCTTTCTCAACAATAGAATCATTCTCTCTCTCTCTCTCTCTCTCTCTCTCTCTCTCTCTCTCTCTCTCTCTCTCTCTTGTTGGAATGAAAACTTAAAAATAGATACTTTTGAATGACATTTGACAGTAAAAGAAAGCAAAAAGAAAACCTGAGCGTGTAAATAAAAGAAAACTAACTCTGTATCGGGGACTATTACATATCTGGCCCACCCGAAGGTACCTCAGGAGGGGAGTCACGCCGAGGTAAGCTGTATGTGGTGGTTGCCTCACTCCTACCACTTACCAGGTCTTCCCTCCGTTTCCTAAGACTGCGGAGGTGATGAATTGAGCTTTGCATGGCCGGGGTGAGTCATTATCTAGTGCTGTGTTTGATTACTGGTGTCAAGTGTGCTCTACCATATTTTTGTGTGTGTCGTGTTGTTGTTTTTGAAAAGGGTTGTGGAAATGTGTTGTTTTCGTCCGTGTTCTCATGATTGAAGTGATTATCAAGAATTTTCCTGTAGAAGGTAAAAAAAAATGCTCCCAAATTATCCTTGAGAATACAACTTACCATTAGTTTGGGGTGGGAAATTGATGTTTGTGGGGGAATAAAGTGTTTTATAATGCAGGACTTGCCTGAGGCCCCACTGAGCTATGCTTGCCTCGATGAAGGTAGTTACTAGTATCGCCTCACACCTCTAACCTCTATAGGTGAAAGAAGTTAATGTCACAACCATACTAATTCATTCACTTATTAATCTGGAGGATCTAATCTAGTCACTGTACATTAGATTTTTTAATTATTTTTTTATTAAACTTTTACTTTAACTATCTTACATATATATAAAAAACGTAGCTTACCCGATCTTACCATACCTTATATACCTTAACTTATTTTACTGTATCTAACCTAACCTAACTTAACCTAACCATACGTTTCCTTACCTTGCCATATTGTAGTGTACCTTACTTTGCGTTATATCTTGATTACTCGCCCTAAGAATATAATTTGAATTATTCTGGGTTGTTAATCAATAGGGTTCAGATTCTGAGTGAAGTGTAGGTTATATCTTCCGTCATGTTATATCCTCAGTTCACCCAGTATTGAGTAAGATTGTGATTAGTAGACTTTTCATTATTTTTGCTGCCCTTGGCCAGTTACCCCATCTTACATTAAAAAAAGAAAAAGATAAAAGGTTGTGGGTTTAAGAATCAAAAACTATTCTAGCGACAAAGAATCTTATCCCATAAAAATAATCAAAATTCCCCCCACAGGTCTGGATGTGGGTGGCTGCTGTGGGGGGGCTGGTAGGGGCCTGGTGTGTGGGCATGGTGTGGGGGTGGGGCAGCGAAGGGGGTGGCATGGGTGTGGTGCTGCCCCTGTCTGTGGTGTGTGGGTGTGTCTCTGCCATGGTCCTGGGCGCCACACTCACCATCGCTGCCTACATCAAGCTCTCCGCCAAGCACCAGGTCACCATCAGGGTCCCTGCGGAGATCTCAGCGCTACATTCCATCACCTCGGTGAGTCCCGTCGGGTTACAGCATTTAAGGGTAGCCATTGGTGCAAATGATAAGTGATCTAGAGTTGTTTTCTTTGCCATCTTCAGTAAATTGTGCTGTACAAATATTGATCTTTTTTATGGTTTTAATTATATTAATTTTACTCTTTACCTCAATTCATAAGTGCAGGATCTACATTTTTAAAATGAGACTGTAGATTATCATTCCAAAATAATGCATTGAATGAAAAAAGTTGAATACAAAAAGTAACATCTAAATTTTCAACCTGTTTCAAAGAAGATAACTCATTACCAATTCTTAATCCTCTACACCACCACCTCCACCACTACCACCACTACCACCACTACCACCATCTATGGACACACCAACCAGAGCATCCGCTGTGATGTGGAGAGCTCACTGCCAGCCAGACATGGGGTGGTCATCAGCCGCAAGATTGACTGTGCCATCAATGAGCTCATGGACACCTTCATTCAAAACAGCGTCACACCGTGGTACACCACCATCGTGAGTGACCCGTCCCCAAGCATTGAGACTCTCAGGTCAGTTGGGATCTTGCTGATTTATTTCATCTCGCATATAATTTTGTTTTTGGTTTATTTCTTGAAAAATAGCTTGCATAAGGCCTGCTAAAATTTAAATGTTTTGACTCCTAAATAAGTTATAGAAAGGGGTTAATCATATTCTGGTCTACTTCATCCAATCACTCTCTTCTTATGACTTTCAAGATGGAGGTTTCAAGATCTTCCAATTTTGGGGTGATCCCTTTTTTTTATCTCTCTTTACAAACTGGCACTTGCATTAAACCTTTCTTTCACACTCTCCTCCCTTCCCTTTACCAGCGTCCTTTTTAAGTAAAAGAATAATAAGTAAATAATCCACGTTATGACGGCAGGAATGTGTTGTGGTACAGTGTGGTGAGCATCAATGACAGGCTCGGCAAGATGGACCAGGTACGCTTCCTGACTGGGGGAGTGGTCACCTGCCTCACCCGCCACCTGGAGCACATCAGGATGGCTCAGGCTGCTGGGTGAGTCTCTTATAGCACACAGCACTCTCATGGCTGGCTTCTGTCCCTTCGCTGTTTCTTAGACTTCCCTTTTCTAGTCTCATTATAGGTTGAGTAACTGACTGTTATGTAGTTAGGGTAGAGGTAATTCATATGCTCTATCAGCCACCAACTGAACAGAATTTCCTAATGAGGATACAGCATCATTGCTTAATACTTCCCAATGCACGTTCTTAGGGAGGCTCGGGGAGAGAGGGGCATCTTCCACTTGGTTCCTCAACTCAGTTCACCAGAGAGAGAGAGGAACTTCCTACGTCTTGTGGCTGAGCTGCTGATTGCCCGCTGCCTGCCTCCAGAGTACTCGCGATGCTCCCCGCTGCGCAATCTTCTCAAGGAACTTCTGGCTTGCAAGGGTTTGTTTTCTTCTGGTTGTTGGATCTGTAGAGGTCCTCTCGTATCTTATAAACATAGCAGTTTATTGGTATGTGATTAGTATCCCTGGCTTATAATGGAGAGGTCATCACAATAAAAAATATCACTTAGCTCCACCTGATAACACAAGGGACATTTTCTAGTAATTTTCAGATATGTGAATTATTCAGATTTTTGCTTCGTGTTCCTGAAGGTGCAGTGGTGCCTTGTTAGTACACTGATGCACCTCCATCCCTGTCACTCATGCATCTCCTGTCCTTGTCTCTGTGCAGTGTTTGAACCGTTGATTGACCGTGTGTGTGACCCAGACTGGATCAACCAGCGACTGGTGGCTTACCTGAGGCAGCAGCAGGCAGCCGAGGAACTGCACCGGCGCACCTACATGTATGCCGCCAGTTATGAGGATTTCATCACCCTCATCCACGACTCCACTGACGTGCATGATTTGGAGCACCTCAGGTAAGGTCAAAGGTCGTGCCACAGCAGAATGGTAAAGTGGTTCTCTATTTCTTTCCTTATTTTTCCTGTTCATGGTTTAGGCCTAATTGACAATCAGTTTAGTTATTCCATGCTCTCCCCTTCCTTTGTCTTCAGCCTGAGGTGGGTAACTGGCTTCTGTAAGTAGTAATGGTTGAAGTTTGAGAAGCATTGCTGTCCATTAAGCCTTCATTTACGAACGTGGTCTTAGTCAAGCTTCTATGAAGAAAATTGTGTTGTTTGTGATCCAAAAATATGAAGTATAATCTCTTTTACACAGAAAACTGAATGCAAGATGTTAATATTGAGTAAGATGGAATTTCCCCTCAAATTGAAAAAACGTAAATCCAAAAAATCTTATAAAAATAAAGAATGTACAAACAAAATACCAAAGCATGCTTATAAGAAATGATTGCCAAAAATGATTTACTATATTTAGTAAGACAATATTTAAACTTGATATTAAATAAGATGTTCCATCTTAGAACATTGATGATTCTCACTGCTAACTCTGTACTGTGGCACACCCAATGGGGATCTTTCTGTTTGAATAATGTTATGCAGGTTCTGCCTTATCATATTCCTGGAGAAACCTAATTGAGTCTGGAAAAATAGAAAACATTTATTGAGTAGCACATACGTTGTCATGAAACCAGTCAACCGAGTAACATAATTGCTTGAAATCTAAAACCTACAGATGATTAAAGTGTTGAAGGAGTAAAGCTGTGAACAGGTATGCAGGATTTACACCATTAACCTTGGTGGTGGTGCTGTTTGTTTGGCAGGAAACACCTGTTACCATGACAGGTACAAGTATACCACCTGTTATGGTGAGAGGTGCAGGTTCCTTGCCATCTACCTCAACTTGTTTTGCCTTGTTCATACTGACCAAAGTCTTGATAACTTATAATGTTTTCATGTCTCATAGTGGACCTTGTGACATCTGTGCATTAAGCTCTCAGCCCAGCACAGTGATGTCTCTTTTCTCTTGGCTCACCTACAACCCTCTACTTATTTGTCATGTAATCTTGATGCCATGTCGGTTTTATTGATAAGTATGCGTAATATTGTCTTGGTACTATATTTTTTTAATGGCAGGGTTGTTTTTTTTGTGTGTGCAACATTCTTGATCATTTTCAAGATCTTCCTCATGACTAGATCATCCTTTTCAATCATGTAGGCCTTCTTTTCAACTTTATATTGTAATTTATACGCTTATTTATCCATTTATATGTTTATTTTGTAGGGGAATATATCTTCTTTAATCTTCTTTAAGGGTGTCAAAGCATTCCTTAGTCTTGTCTTTTATGGTGAGAGTTAGGAATGGATTGACTTTGCTTCATGCACCAGTGGTCTTATCCAAGCAGCAGCTGATAAATCAACACACTTCATGGATTTATTTCCAGGCAATTCATTTCTTTCATTCTCAGCTTCATTGTTCAATTCTCTCTGCACACATTGGAGGTGAAATTCAAATATACAGTGTGTTACTCTTAAGTGATTATCTCCTAATTAACTTTAAAAGAAGCTCATTGTGTTGTTAAACCGAGCATTTTGTTCACTGTTGCTTTATTTGTGTTTATGCATTAGTTTCAACAATGTATACATTATTCTCCTATTGTGCATTTCTTTTTGCCAACACATCTACTGATGTGCAATTGTTTTGTTTTGCTTACACTCTGAAGTACTTATTTATTTATTACTTTGTGTTGTGCATTGTATAGAGTGCTGTATTTAGGTGTAGATTACATATATCTTCCATTTAGAAGAGATCAAAACTAGAAGGAGAGAAATAAGATGGATTATGAAGACAAACCATGACATACAGTACAGGCCTCTTAGTGTGGACTGCATAATTCTTGATGAATACCCTTATGAGGACTGATACCACTATACGTAGCACCAAGCCTATGTTATAAAGTGTTTACATACCTTATAGATGTAGCAGACTAAGCATCTAACAGAAGAACACTGGCCTGAGACATATCAAGATACTTCGCTGAATTGGTTGATATAAAAAGGTGTTGAATGACTGAAATAGACTTAGTAAAGAGAATGATACTGCGAAGTCATTAGAGAACTCTTAGAGAAGTTTATTGAAATATATGTAAGAGGATAATAAATATGTACTACTATGTATACATCACATAGGGACTGACACATGCGGGGCTACTGGCTTCTCACCGCTTCTATTATGTTCTCATGTTTTTACGTTCTTAAGACTTCCTGATTCACCGTAAGTAATCATTTCAAATTTCCCATCAAAGAGACAGGTACAACTGTATGTTTTCTTCTTTTTTTTCCATTCATTACATGAGAATATTTTGTGGAAGAACTAGTCACTTTTGGCAGTAGACCATTATTCTGTGCTTTGTGACCTTTGTGATGTGCTCAATCATTTGTTTTCATTTATCAGCTTTGACAACTTCTTAGAGTTGGTTTTAGCCTCTGAAAGCACAGAAGACTTGCTGAGGATAAGGTGAGGCCACTCCTTCTTCCTTCTTAGTGTGAAGCTTTGCTAGTATGCCACTGTAATGCTTGCTTGGCAGCTGGTGTGGTCTCTCTCTCTCTCTCTCTCTCTCTCTCTCTCTCTCTCTCTCTCTCTCTCTCTCTCTCTCTCTCTCTCTCTCTCTCTCTCTCTCTCTCTCTCTGCATTCTGAATTGAGTTTGGCCAGACTAATATATTGAATAATACCCAACTTGTCAATAATCATTACTTTATTAAGCTTAAATTTTGTTTTATGATTTTGTATATATAATTAAAGTGATTAACACATGTTCTTTCATCTTGTTGTACTTTATTTTTGCCAGTCTGGCAACCACTTGGGACACTATTAGACATACAGAATATATGAATGTTTTATTGATATTCTTTGAATTAATATGTATAAAATCTTATTGATACTCATTAAGCTGATGTGTATAGATTTTTATTTGTGCATATTTTTTCATTTCATGTTAGTCATTTCATCTGATACAAGTATGTGGATGTTGTCATTTGTAGCATAAGGGAAGTTCTCCTACAAAAGGTTATGGGATCAGTAAGTCCAGTTTTGAAATATTGATAGCCTTAAGACGACAAAATTTAGTTCAGACTCACATGGTCCACTTACTGTTGTACAAATTTGTGTATATTTTGCTGTGATTGTAAATAATTCTTTTGGCTAATGTTTGTGTTGGTGTGTTAGATTACTGGTGTGCTGGAACATTTCCTTGTTTGACTTGCTGGTTTGTTCCTGAGTGTGTTACAGCTCATAGTGTGTTGGTGCCTTGCCAGTGTTCTTATATACTCACAGTTATTCACAGTTCAACAATTGATAGATCATTTTTATGTATATATATAGTAGATTTTTTCAATATATTTTTAACCCAAACCATTCTTTGTGTTTACTGACAGAATCTGTGCCACATCATAGATCATGAAATGTATAGCAAGTGGATTTAACATTTCATTCCAAGATTTCATGAAATTTACAGCCCAGCAAGCTAGTTTTACCTTTATTGTGTCTTACATTTGTTTTTATTCTACCCAAGTTAATTTTCTGCATTGTATCCTTTACCAACTAAGTGAAGAAGGAAGTGGCTGTGTTTTCTTTCCAATATGCAATCTATAAGTTTAAAAAGTGCCATCATTGACTTTCACTCTTCAGTGGAAGCTGGTTTAGAGTTCATTGCTCAGCCTTGTTATGTGCCTGACAATGTTCTTTTCTATCTCGAGGGTAATTACTTATACGTACATCTTGTTAAAGTTGTAATCTGAGGGAGGGAACCTTGTACTTGTCTTGTGGGAATTGGAATAGTGATGTATCTTTGTTTTCTTTTGTCCATGCTTAGCTAATTTCCAGAAACCAAACCAGTCAGCCATTTCTTCATTGTTTTGGATTTTTTCAGTAATATGGATACTAAAAAAGAGAATTTTAGAAATGCTGTGTGTGATTATTCATAGTTTTAATAAAACAGCAAGAATCTTTCTACCGTGAGGTCATTGATTTCAATAGCATGATCTTATTCTCATCTTGAAGGAAATCATAAGAAAAAGCAAGAAATGTTAAGGAATAATATTGTAAGGCAGGGAAAAGTTTGCTCATGAACTGTTGTGCATGGTTGGCCTTAAAAGTTTATTTACCTCTAACAAAGTAAGTGGTTGTTACTGGCTTAAGAATGTGTATGTTCATATCTTAGCATATAGCTAATTCCTGTTCAGCATTATTGCTTTTGTCCACTAATTTTACAGTGTGTCAAATTCTCAACCACACACTTCTGTAAGTACAGTATAGTGCAATGCTACTAAATATAAGAATTTATGATTCAACTGCCATGTAAAAAAAAAAATGGTTTAAGCTGGTTCTACAAAGACTTTTCTTTTAATCCTGGTTAACCTAGTCTCCTGTCTTCCATACAGACGGAACATCATCAATGAAATCATGCAAGCAACTGCCATCAACAACCTCAAGAAGGCCAAAGGGGTGGATGTGAGCAAAGACAGCACTCCTCAAGGGCCAGGCAAGGGAGACCTCTTACAGGTGTGTGCTTGGCCTAGCATCATTCTTACCTGCTACAACCCTATCCTTGGTGCACAGACTTGTTGGCTCTTGTACAAAGGTTCATCATGTATGGTGTTAGTCCAACCTCTCTCTCTCTCTCTCTCTCTCTCCACTGAATGGTTCCTGCAGGCCGCAACCTGAAGCGTTACATCAACCAGCTGACGTATGCCAAGGCCCAGTGTGAGAGACGGATAGCAGTCCTCAAGAGTGGGAAGGGAGGTGAGGTGGGCGGGTCAGCCTCATCAGACAAGAATGATGCAAACTTCTCCCTTCAGAATCTTCCTGGAAGAAAGGTTAGTCTGGCCAGTGCTCACTATTTCTAATTGATTCCACACTCAGGTATTGGATGGATCTTTTTGTAATTTCCTTAGATTGACAAGAAAGTACATTCCTCCCATTGTTTTATAGGAAAAGTTTTTTTTTTCTGCTGCAGATTTTATTGGTATGTAAAACTGTATTGTGCCAATGATTATGTATTACGATAGATTAGATTATAAACCAAGCTATGGTATGGGATAATGTGACTGTTGTCATGTGATGTTATGACAGATCCTGATGTTCCAAGCACTCATGGAGTCGGCATTTGCTCGACGCTATTTCTCCATTTACTTGGATGAGATTGGTCAAGGCGCTCTCATCTGCTTCTGGTCAGCGGTGCAGGAACTGAGACAAGCAGACAAAAGGCTCCACCATCAGCTGGCTACAGAAATCTACTACACCTACCTCAGCCCCCAGACACCTCCTGTCAAAGTGGACAAGGTGATTTATCTGCCATGATTTTGCTATTTTTTGTGTATCATAAAATGGTAGAATTATTGATATCTTTTTATGTTCTTGCTAATCAGTCTTCCCATCCTGGTGCAATTAAACTGCTGTGCTGATGTAGAACCTCTCGACAGTAAAGCTAAAAAAATATTGTCAAATAGAAAGTTCTTGCTATTTCCTCTCGAGTGTTAAGTCCAAGTCTCTCTGCATCTTACCAACATGCTGAGATCACTGTCAAAGGAGGCTAATCTAGATAAGAAACTTTCCATATTTCATTGTGGACATGGATTCCTACTCCTTTTCCATCACCACTTCAAGTTGTTGTCGACAATAAATTAGGAATGTAGGGGGCAGCATTCTTCCAATCCAGCTGTGTAGTGTGTGGCCTGGCTGATCTTTCCTTACTATCTACAGGGAAGTAGAGAAGCCATTACTTCATTTTCCATGCCACTGATACCTTTCTTTGTTGTTTGGTATTACAGCCAACACTGCGGGGTGTTGAGGCCTTCCTTCTGGGCAACAGAGGCCCAGAGGTGCTTTATGAAATAGGAGAGGAAGTGGAGAGGACACTTGAGGAAAGACATTACACAGGATTTCTTGTTTCTTCCACCTACCATGCCATGATTCACCAAGCAGCACTTCAAGGGGTGGACTTCATGACAGAGTGTGCTGGTAGGTCTCTGTGTGTGTGTGTAGCATTATAGCTGAAAAAACTACTTGTGTTTATTAATTTACTTCGTACATCTTAAGTATACATTAACCATAAGGAAGTAACTTACACAGGGACAGTATGGCTGCCACAAGGCACTGGCCACTCTAGTAGACCTTAGTGAAACACATTGATGTATGTTAGACTTACATATACTTGTATATTCTCAGCTAATTTTCCAAATGATCCCTCTTTCTCTCATAGATGAGACAGGACCTGGCACAGGTGAGGGAGGACCCACAGAGACAGTGGAACAAGTGCAGCTGCAGCTGTCAGACCACTCCACCTATGCTAGGAACAAGCTTGCACACCTTCAGGAGAGACTCACCAACAAACTTCTTGTTAGTAATTGTATTTATAAGGTTTCACTTTCTTCATACAACCAATAGATATAGGATGACCTCACACTATCAGTCATCTGTACACCATCATCACCACCATCACCCTCATCACCTTCACCATCATTATTAGTTTCACTCTTCAATCCCAGAACAATTTTATTATTCAATTCGTTGACTCATCACGGGTCATTCACTTTCTCTGTGGTGATGCTCAGGAAGCAGTGAAATGATGCTACAGAGTCAGAATATGCAAAGACATGCTAGGGAAAAGATTTGGAAATTTAGAAACTTTATTTATTGGCTAAGCAGTTGTGTCTACATTTAACAATGTACTTTGATCCCTATAGGCTCTTCAGGCTCTTCGACAGAGTGGAAAAGCTGACCCTAAGGTCATCACACACCTGGAGGGGGAGATCGCTCAGCTGCGGAGTGACCACAAACTGCTTGAGACACACGTGGAGAGGACAGCCCTGTGGAGTGACAACATTGGGAACTGGAAGGTGCATGTGCAGAGTGTTCAGGTGAGAGAAGGCTCAGGAAAGTGAAGGGGGAGGTAAAGGGCTGAGAAATTTACATTTTTGTAGTGAAACAGCATTGTCATAATGTGAAAGGAGGAAGACAGATTGAATCAGGGAAAAAAGTACTATTACCTACTTATCAGTTTTATGTATATGTATTGTATATACGTATTTTATTCATAAAATGAATTATTTTGCTTTGGTGATATGTTTCTATGTATTAGTTATAAAGTGTTTCATATGTAAAGTTTCCATGCATTGTTTCAATATGTATATTGCTCCTCACAAGCCACTGTCACACTTCAGTTTGTTGAGGAGAAGGACGTCCCTCACCTTGTGCTTCTCGTTCACCTTAACTCAGAGGAAATCAAGTCCACCACCACCACTACAGCTGCCACAACCACTACTGCTACCACAACCACCACCACTACCACTGCCACTGCCACCATCACCACCATTGCCACCACCACTTCCCCTTCCATCTCTTCCACCTCTATAAGTCAGGAACTCTCCCCTGGCTCTCTCCTCCCTTCATCAGGCTCCTCCACCACCTCCACCTCACCCACTGCCTCTCTGGTCTCTCTGGAGTCTGCTGTGGCCACTTCTGTTCCAGACAATGGTTGGGTTCTTGTCAGGAAACTGCCACAGCTGATTGACCTTCACCGCAAGTTGTGGTGTGTGTTGTTTTCCTTGTTTTGTCTATTTTATTATGTATTAGTTCATGACTTAAGTTTATTTAAAAAGAGGTTTGAAGACATTTTACCATGACTTTTGGCTAACTCTTTTGATCTTTAAGGGGCCTGGCAATTTAGTGCGCTTTTTATTTTCATCATAAAAAAATGTTACAGATGTTTGTTGAGAATGCTGTTGATCTGTTCATGCTGGATCTAAATGGAAAGGAATATTACAGCTTACTTCACTTCTCACCATGACTGTCTTTTGGAAGCTACTAAACAATGCATTCTGTGTCTCTTCTCACAGTCAGATATCCCCATGCATGAAGGCCCTGGAGCTTCCCTCAGTGCCCACCAAGATCCTGTTTGGCAAGGCCATGGATAAGACTCACCTGGAGCGTGTGAGGACAGTGGCACAGAACTACTTTGATGCCATCTTGAGTGATGACAAGCTCTGCAACTCAGAGCTCATTTATGCCTACCTGTCCCCCTCACCTGAACACCTGAAGCAGGTGGAGATACAGCGAAAGAAATCCAAGTTTTCTTTCTCTACATTCTTTAAGGGGTATTGACTTCAAAAGTTGCTTCTGTCACAAGACCTAACCAAATATTGCATGAGCATGTGTGTAATGGACATCACTGGGACTTCATGCATTGCAAATATCAAAGCTTTTAGGAATAATGTATGAAAAATATTTTGAATAATTTCAAATTATTTACACCATCAACGTCCCACCAAATGCTTCCATATTACCATGACAGGGGAGATGCCAAAAGTGACAGCGACGAGGAGGACATCGGCCTCATGATGGATGTGGGTGAGACGTCTGGCGACGGTTCGAAGGACTCGGTGGCTGAGCCTCTTTTTTCCTTCCTGGAGGAGCTGTGTGAGCTGAGAGGTGTTAGCAAGTGGCTCAGGAAGACACTCATCTCCTTCGTGCAGATCACCTACGGCAAAACCATCACCAGGTTGGGTCTGGCTGCCTGTGGTGACTGTGTACTTGTGTACTTAAGTTTAGGAATGTTACACTCACTTCAGTTTGTAGTTGTCCTTGATTTTAGGTCTGCTGATTTGTTCATTTCCATACAAAGCCTGACACATGTAAAAAAATTGAATGTCTTTGAGTACTTATTCCTTTCATTCATTATTTGTCTTTATATTCAATTTTCAGGCACGTACGGGAAACTGTTCTGGGTCTGTTGAGTGAGTCAATGGTCCTGTACTACATGCACACTGTGAGGGACAACCTGTGGCCATCCCATGAAGGGTTACAAGCCACCCAGCAGCCACGCACTGAGGAAGACCAACTCAGAACTAGGTGTGTGTGTGTTCTTTATGTAACAAGTTTTAAACCTGTAAAGTAAAAAGATTTGAGCAGATCATAAAATGTAGTATATGTTGTTGAGAAAAGATTTAGTTATTAGACCACTTTATGAGAATTCCATCTTATTCACTCTTGTAACTGGTGTCATGTGGCTGTTGTTGTGACATCCTAAAGCAATCAGTCACTCTTGAAAAGTAATTCAGGTATATTCAGAATTCTTCTCAAGACACAACTAAAAGAATGAAACCTGTCTTCCATACTTGATTAAAAAAATTAAACCTGTCCTTCACACTTACACAAGTAGGATTGGGATGTGATGTATAGAAATTGCAGAGAAAGGAATATTAAAACATAGGTATGAGTATCACAGTTGGACTTATTGTAATATACATATATAAAAGATCCAGGTGTGCTTTCCCCAACAGGTATGAAGCACGTGAACAGTTTGTGAACAACCTGCCAGTGTTGCTGTGTACACTAGTGGGACAACAAAATGCCCGACGGGGAGCCACCAAGCTCTTCACAACGCTGCAGCATCATGCACTCAACAAAAACCTATTCTATGTGAGCTCTGTTTTGTTATGTTGCATTGTGTTTATAGTGGGTTTTGCCAGGTTAAGGAATTTGTCTGTTTTTGTGTTTTTCTCCATGCCATAGTACGTTTGGTCATCCTTGACGCAGTACTCTCTTCTCCACAGAATGCCCTGGAGGAGTTACTAAAGGAACTCTTCCCAGAGCTTCAGGAACACATGGATAAGAAATCCTAAACCCAAAGGTGTGTTCTTCAGACCATTAATGATTTTGTTAGTAATTTCATTCTATTGATCTCAGTCTCATTCTTACCATTACAACAGTCTTAGACACAGGCAACGCTCCTCATCAAAGTCGTACTGTTCCTCACTCAACTGAAGTGATGTTCTTAAGTGACGTTAAGAGAAGCAAAGAATTGATATTTAAATGTATTGGACAATTTCTCCATGATTAAGATTCCTCAGCCAAGTATTCCTTAGGTAATGTACTATTTTTTATTTAGTTAGTTTATTTATTTATATTGTTTTTTTTGTTAGTATAGTCTGCAGAGCACAGGGAAAGCTGATGCAATATGTGGTATTGGTGATGAATGTGTTGTAATATGAGTGTACATCAAGACCAGTAGTAAGATCTCATAGCAAGTATAGCTGTCAAGATATTTGCTTCTAATAATTATACGCTGGATACTACAAAGGTCAGGTTATGAAAGAAGAATTTAGGAGTACAGAGCAAATATATAAATAGGAAAGAAAACAATGATTATCAGGTTATAACGTCCCTTGTTGTAGTGGAGTCATGTTGAGCTGTGTGTAGGATAGGTGTAGTGTGTAACATTCTAGTACCAAATGAAAGCACAAATGATGCATTGATAATATAACTACAATGGAGTGATATAACAATTATGTGTATTGCGTGCAGTGAGAATCAAGCAGCAGTGATGGTAATGTAAAGAAATAAATGTTTTAAGTTGTAGTGCCGGTGATAAAGATAGATTGCATTGCTCCATTCATGTGGAGAGAAAGATGATAATGATTGATTGATTAATACTTATAAGGGAAATGCAGAGTAATAGTTTAGAGATTAATGGAGATGGGGTGAGGAAGTGAGGCAAGACTATAAATGTGATTGAGTTTGATAGAGACAAACTCACATAAAGGTAAAACTTGCCTCTCAAAACTGATGACAATGACAAATCTTCCATTTTTCCTGAAACATATTTTATCTTGTGTTTTGGTCAAATATTGTGTTGGTAAATAACATTCCTGTCACATGGAAGCTTTAGAAATGCCAAAGATTTTCCTAATATATCTATGGTGTATTTATGTATTATTTTGTGATGTCAGTTGTTTATGTGTTGGGTGTTTTGCCATGATGAATGAATGATCAGAGGTATGAATAGGTATTTATTCCTGTCTTTCACCATTTCTGTGGGTAGTGAGCCATGTACATAAGACTGAATGACGTGAATGTTGTTGTTTGCAGCGCATGTCTGAGTGAGTAGCTTAATCATTACTCTTGATGAGCAGTGCAGCATTTTAGATGAATCAGCAGCTCTTAAGATACTAAGATAACAAACAATGTGGCTGCCTTTGAATGCTCTGAGTATGCTAGTGAGTGGTTTAGCTGAAGCAGGGAATGGTGTTACTAATGGTGAATGATGCCTCATGTGTTACCTATTTAAATGTGGTAATGAATGGTGTACAGTCTCTCTCTCTCTCTCTCTCTCTCTCTCTCTCTCTCTCTCTCTCTCTCTCTCTCTCTCTGTTATTCTGAGTCTTTGAGCAGTTGGTGTTTGAAGACAGGACACAATGTTGTTTCTGTTTAAATTCTTACCTTTCCTTCAGTATTATATTTAGCTTTCAGCAATAGTAGTGTTTCTCGTCAGGTTCTACAGGTGCCAGTGACTGCACAAAGGAACACCAGTATAGTTGTTTCATCAAAAGTCTTATTTAACCAATAGCTTTTGTGCATTTTTTATTTATCCTTTTTCTATATGTATTTGTTTATTTATTTGTATTTGTTTCTTGTTAGTTAAACATTAGATATTAGTATGTAGCAATAATGATAAGTGCCATTAGTTATTATTGTGGTTCTGTGATGTTTTAATGTATATCTGAGTTCATGCCAAAGTTAAATGTACCAATGTACAGTATGTACAAGCCAACAAACCACTGTCAGATGGCTGGCTCTACTATCTGTGAACAGTACATGTGGATCAGTCATGTGTGGTGATTGGTTAAATGTTGCTCATGTAATACTGAAACCTATACTCATAAAAATATATAGTATCTATATGTTGATGTACATATAGTTAGAATTATTATTACTTCATCCTGAAATAAGTTATTCAATTTCAAGTTACATATAAGGAGACAAAAATCGACATTATATATTATATACATACTGTGTGTGTGTGTGTTTATATATATATATATATATATATATATATATATATATATATATATATATATATATATATATATATATATATATATATAAAAGTATTATCATTGTTGTTATCTTTACAGTGGATGTTACACACACACACGCACACACATCTCTCCTCCATAACCCTCTGATAACCTGGAGCTCTCTCTCTCTCTCTCTCTCTCTCTCTCTCTCTCTCTCTC
>CM035208.1:5649760-5670521 GCA_020233015.1 Callinectes sapidus | reverse complement strand
TAATGTCCGTATTCAGAAATGCTTTGCTCTCTCACCACGACTATTTTAGAAGGCCATAGAGGTGATTAGCGAGGTTTTCAAGTATTTTTTCCAGTTGATATTGTAGAAATCTTGTCTCTCTGCCTCTAAAACTATGAAAAATATATTTAAAAAGACTCGTGTAAAATTGATTAAAGACAATAGTGGAGGTAAAAGACAGAATAAATAAATAAGAAAAGAATACAAGTCTTTGCTGTCTCACCATGACAATTTTCCAAGGCCACAGAGATGGTTATCAGAGTTTTCAAGGGTGTTTCTCCAATTAATAATGAAATAAATAAATAAATAAAAATGTTGTCGTTCTGCCTCTAGAACCGTAAAAATACCCCCCCAAAAAAACCGTATGAATTTGAAAAAAAGCTTTCTGAATTAGTGGAGGTGAAGCGTGGAAGTGTTTAAGAATAGGAGAGAGAGAGAGAGAGAGAGAGAGAGAGAGAGAGAGAGAGAGAGAGAGAGAGAGAGAGAGAGAGAGAGAGAGAGAGAGAGAGAGAGAGACCGAGTTAAGCCTATTCGGTTCTTGACATTAATCCAACCGGCAGCCTACCGTTGCATTCAATAGTTGGGGGGGTGGGTGGGGGGAGTGTTGTTCCGCATTGTTGTGATGACTTTGAAATCTCCGAAGGTTTGTTGTGGTGGGATGGTTTTCCTTTTATTACTCTACTGTGTGTAAGAACAATAAAAAAGTAGAAAAAATAATGTGTGTGCGTGTATGTGTGTGTAGGGGGGAGGGGTATCGAACACACACACACACACACACACACACACACACACACACATTTATTTTCTTCCTCCCTTCACTTCAGAGACGTTCTTCGCTTCCCGGCCAACGTTCCCGCCAGGATGAACGGAGAAAGCAAACTTGAGGACCTCCTGGCACAGCTGGGTACCGGGACATGGAATTTACTCTACTTCTTTGGCGCCGCCTTCTGTGAGTATCGCAGTGCAGATACTAAAAAGAGCTAACGAGAGAGTTCCTTCCCCTGCTCAATCGTATCTGGTTATCTCGATGGAATAATGATTAAATGCGTATGCAAATGAATATGGTGAAAAGAAATAATTTGTTCAGGAATATGTTGCTGTAAAACTTTAGAATGTATTTGTAATGGTGATTCGAATACTTGCGCATGTTCAAATAATGTATTAATTTTGTTTCACTTGAATACTTTCTAAAAGATTTCTTGCTGTAAGTTAAGAGTGTTCAAGAGAATAGATGAAATGTTTTCCTTTATGCAAATTTTATTGCTTTATATCTATTTTGCAAGAAAAATCAAGATTTATCCAACAACATTGTCTTCATTCATGTTAAGAATAGCTAGAATACATTTCCTCCTGCCATTTATTATTCAAATATTGTTTCTAAACATTGTACCGAAAAACAATGAATGTTCCCACGACGTTAGTGTTGTGACGGTGAGTGTGTCCTGCAGGGTACATGCTGATCCCGCCCCAGACCTTCTCCTCGGTGTACCTGGCGCCCAGCGTCAACTACACCTGTCTGCCGCCTCTCAGCCACAACGTCTCGCATACCTCAGAGTAGGTGAACACAGCCACTTGACACACACACTCTCTCTCTCTCTCTCTCTCTCTCTCTCTCTCTCTCTCTCTCTCTCTCTCTCTCTCTCTCTCTCTCTCTCTCTCTCTCTCTCTCTCTCTCTCTCTCTCTCTGCAGGTTTCAGAGAGGCTAACCATGAAGAAAACCAAATGTTCTATATTGGCCATGAATCAGTGTTCCAATATTTCTTCCCCAGGGACTCATGCAGCTACTTCAGGGTCACTTCTGAGGGGGTGGAGGAGGAACAGTGCTCGGAGTGGCTCTATGATGACCCTGTGTTCGATAGCACCCTCACCTCGCAGGTATATAAGCCCCGTGCTTTTTAATTCACTGTCATTGCTATTCACTTTTCTTTGATCTGCTTTCTCTCAGTATCTCCAATTTATTACTTTCCTTTTATCTAATGTCCGTCCTTTAATCTTTTTTTTATTTGCGTTATCTCTATTTTTTCTTATTTTGAGTGGGAGGCACTTGGCTCTCTCCTATCATTATTATTTTTTAAGGCCATCGTAAAAATTATCTGAGTTCTCAAGAGTGCTTGTTTTGTTATTAATGTAGAAACCTTACAAATCTATCCCTGGAAAAGTAAAAACACCCTTAACCCCTTCAGTACCAATGACGAGTTTTCATATCCATTCTGCTTACTATCGGATAATTCTATACAGCTTGAGAAACTTATGAAGGGATTGAAATAGTGAAGGATCTGGCCATTGACCTTCTGACCTCTATAAACCCTCGCTAATGTCAATAAAGTTAACCAATCACATCCAAAACTAATGGTAAAAATGTGTCATAGTACTGAAGGGGTGAAAGACCCGTGTCACTTTAGTTAGAGCCTTTTGAATGCTTTGGTGGAGCAGTGCAGAAGTGTTTCAAACTATGGTTCATTCTCAGAGCTTCACAGGAATAGTTAGTTGAATTTTTCGATATACATATGACTTGTCTACTCTTGTGTGTGTGCGTGGGGAGGGTTTTTTAATGGTTGTTAATGGAGAGCATGAAAACAAGTATGTAAATGCAAAATTAAGCCAAATTTAGGTCTAGGAATGAATGAGGCTTCGAATGAGTGAAGCTTCGAACCATCACTGTTGTTTTATGTGTAAGATGATCGACGATGAAGGGAGAGAGAGAGAGAGAGAGAGAGAGAGAGAGAGAGAGAGAGAGAGAGAGAGAGAACTGTACTCATTTAAATGAAAAAAAAAACGTTGAGATATCTAATTTACATTTTCTTTACATTTTTCACCTCCTCCTCCTCCTCCTCCTCCTCCTCCTCCTCCTCCTCCTCCTCTTCCTCTTCCTCTTCCTCCTCCTCCTCCTCTTCTTCCTCTTCCTCCTACTAGTTCAACCTGGTGTGCGGGCGGGCCTACCTGCGCGCCACCTACCAGAGCATGTATTCCTTCTCCTCCATCGCCGGCTCCCTCGTCAGTGGATTCGCTGCTGACAAGTATGGAAAAGAGAGAACTGATTTGCTGGTTCTTTTTCTAGTTGTAATTAAGTTTTCCTCTGATAGATTTCTTTTTTACTGTAGTTAATTAGTATATTTCTGTTTGGTGGTGGTGTTTTTTGTTTGTTTTTGTTTTCTTATCATGGGAGGAAGTAAGTGGGGTGAAATACAGTAGTAATGGTTAGTTCCAAGCACCAATAGAATGTGCTTACAGTTGACATGAACCAGAATCCAGAGAGAAGAGTATAAAGGGACATGAAATAGGAATAAAAAATAATATATAAAGAACAAAATAAGTATTGAGTAAGAATAAAAAGAAAACATGTAATGCACACACACGCACACACACACCATTACGTATAATAATATAACATTATCTCTAATAAAAATGATAAGAAGAAAGAAATAATATAGAATCCCCTCCTCCTCCTCCTCTTACTACTACTACTACCCCCTCACCACTACCCGTCACATCTATCCTCTCTCCTCCTACGTTCCTCTTCTTCCCTCCTACACCCTTCCCCATCCACGGTGTCCCCAGGTACGGAAGGAAGCCTGTGGTGATAGTGTCTCAGATCCTGTACGCCGCCACTGCTATCGGTATCACCTTCCTGCCAACCTTCAATGGTATTCTGGCCTTCCGCTTCATCCTGGGCGCTCTCGGCACACCCACCTTCTACATGATGGGTGAGAGAGAGAGAGAGAGAGAGAGAGAGAGAGAGAGAGAGAGAGAGAGAGAGAGAGAGAGAGAGAGAGTCGTGGTGGTATTAGCATTTTGTTTTTGACCATGACAATTAGAAAATCAGCAATAAAGATAAGAAAATACTATTAATCCCACATAACACCACCACCACCACCACCACCATCACAACAGGCATGGAAGTGTGCGAGACCAAATGGCGTTCTTTGGTGGGCATTGTGATGGCTTTACCGTGGGCCATTGGAACCATGCTGTGGGGCGGCGCTGGCTTCCTCGTTCGAGACTGGTACTGGCTGCAGCTCCTCGTCTCCCTCCCCACCCTCCTCGTCCTCCCTGTGTTGTTGTGAGTAGACGTATGTCCTCCTTCAACCCCCTGGCAATACACAAAACTGGCCCTATGATATACTCGGTCATTTATATATCCAGTTCTTACCTTCCTCTTTCTCTTGTTGTCATCCTCCACCTCTCAGTCCATTAGTATCACCTTCCTTGCCATCCCTCACCTGTCCCCTTCACTCCCCTTCACTCGAGTTTACCAGTATGTCTTTCAGCCTTATTGATGAGTCCCCCCGCTGGCTTATCGTGACGGGGAGGCATGAGGAGGCGCTCAAGGTGTTACGTCGCGCCGCCAGACTGAACAAAACCACTCTGCCCTCTGATAGTGAACTGATGTATATGTTTAAAGCGATCGAACATGAGGTAATGTGTTTTTTTTATTATTATTCTTTCTTTCTTTTCCTATTTCTTTATCTTGTTGTTAGTTTTTCTTCTATTTCTTTTCTTTTCTTTCTTAATGTTATTGTTGGTAATGGTAGTTAATGATAATGACGATGAGAGAGAGAAAAAAGAGTACTTAGAAGAATACGAAACAAGAGGAGCCAGAAAATGGAGCCATAACATGATGATGATGATTTTCACTTCCTTCAACAGAACGAGAAACCAATAATGAAGGCAGACAGCATCACCAGTTTAGGAGTGATCGGAGGCGGTGAAGGACGTTGCGCTCTGTCCTGGCCGAAGCTTCTGAGGTAATGAACCCATCCATTCCATACCATTCCATATCATACCATAGAAAAAGATGACGAAGAAAAGCGAACATAACCACGCTGTTCTGATGGCGACCTATCCTTAAAAATAAATAAATAAATAAATAACTGGTCCATTCAAACATGTATTAGACACTTTCAGACTGACAGATTGGCTGAACACAACACATAGGTTATTTATTCCAAGATTTCACAAGTAGAGCTTCGTGAACCGTATGTAATCGTCCCCTAAGTAACCATACGACAGCTTCCATGACTCAGAGAACTAACATGTCACAAGATACACACAGAAACTTAACAGACAGAGCATTAATCCTTTCACTACTATGTACTCCATCTTTCCTTAATAACAGGTCACTCTAAGACATCTTCACTGGTTAATAGTAACCTAAAATCTTTAAACAGAGTAGAAATTGCAAAATGTACTCTTTTATATACCTTCCTTTCTCGCAGATGCTTATAAAGATCTCATGCATTGCTATTGATGTTGCTCACTGTCTCGTATCGCAGTGAAAGAGATAAAACAACATGTATTTCACCACCTCACGCTTTTTCCGTCCCTTCTTCAGCACCAATAAGATGAGAGTGGTGATCCTGGCGCTTACTATCAACCTTTTCATCTCGTCTCTCGTCTACTGTGGCTTGAGTCTCAGTGGCGCCACGTACAGCACTGATCCCTTCCTGTACATGGTGTTGAGTGGGTTGATGGAGACGCCTGGGTACTCCCTCACTGCTCCTATTATCAAGAAGTGGGGCAGGAAGATTCCCACCATGATCGGGTTCTTTATCTGTGGAGTTGTTATTCTCTCCCTTGCCTTCATTCCTTCAGGTAGAGTGTCATTTGTTTTGGGTTCTTTTCCTTGTGTTTTTTTCGTGATTTTATAGATTTGGGGGTTCGTTTTAGGGCTCATTGGTAGTTTTAAAGTGTGTTTTTGTCTATTTTGTTCATTTTTTACTGGGGTTTTATAGATTTATGTAAAAGTTTTCTGTTAATTTCTTTGTTCTTTTTGTTTTAATTGACTGAACTTAATTTGTACAGGTTCCGTCCCCCACAGAGAGAGAGAGAGAGAGAGAGAGAGAGAGAGAGAGAGAGAGAGAGAGAGAGAGAGAGAGAGAGAGAGAGAGAGTAATCTAACACAACTATCACTCCGACTAACAATTTTTCCCTCCTTTTTTTTTTTCCAGATATTTCCTGGCTGGTGATGACCTGCGCAATGTTGGGCAAACTCACCATCAGCGGTTCCTTCATGATCCTGTTTGTGTACGAGGCTGAACTGCTGCCAACCGAGGTGCGCCTTATGGGTCTTGCGGTCACCATCATCGCTGCTAACTTGGCCGGGAGCTTCTCTGCCTACATTGCTGACTACTTGGTAACTGGTCCCCCCCCCCCCCCTCTCTCTCTCTCTCTCTCTCTCTCTCAAAAGGCTCTCAGTTGCTATTTTTAAGTCTTTCTTTGTATCTATTGACATAATTATACAATATTTCCACATTATTAACAGTAAAAGCACTCTCACGAATCCAAAGAATAGTTCATGTGGTCTCTAAAAATAGTCGTGGTGAGAGAGCAAACTATTTCACAATACTGATGTACACTGTCTTATTTTATTATTTTTTTCCCTGTTATGTCACTCGTAAACTTCATCTCGCTACAGACTCCACTGGTTCCATGGCTTCCCTCCGTCATCTTCGGTGTCTCCTCTTTCGTGGCTTGCTTGATGCTGATCCCTCTGCCGGAGACGCTAGGAAGGCCCCTGCCAGACACTATAGAGGACCTGACGAGGCTGTGGAGGAGCAAGGGAAAGTAAAAGATGCTGCCTTGTCTTAATTTTCTTGAATTCACCATAGCCAGACTTTGAAAGAAAACTGAGCTTGAACATAGAATAGCAGGAGAAACTGAAGTGTTTGTTTGGTTTCATTTACGTGTTCAGTAAATTTAGGAAAGAAAAATGATGCTTGGTAATGAATTTATGGAAAGATTACTGGACAGAAAAACCAAGAAAGAAATTATTCATGATTTTATAGATAGTAAGGTATGTTTTATATTGAAAAAAGAGGAAGTGTTAAGGGGAAGTTTAAGAGATGATCTGCTCGATTATCACAATGTTTAAGGGAGGAGAAGTAGCGTTACGTGGCAAACATTACACTAACACCTTATCATTACCCGCAGGAAACTCGGCCACACAGATGATGATGACAGTCAAACGGAGAAGCTGACGACGTAGTGGTGGTGGTGGTGAGGCGTGTCGCGTGTGTGTCTTGCTCGTGTCCGTGTGAGGAAGCAGCGGAGGATCACACCTTTGCTTCCTTTGTGGATTTTTCCTCCTTTCAAAGTCCAGAGGTGAATCTTGGCCACTGTGTCTGGTCGAATGGCTCGCGGAGAGAACAGTGACTAAGGGAGTGAGTGTTTATTGGGGTACTTTTATTGACTTTTTTTCTTTTTTCTTTTTCAATTATATTCAGAACAGTATAGCAGTATGACACAGGATGGTAAATAGTTTTTGTGTTATCATTCTTTTCAGTATCATGTTTCTCGTGTGTTCGCAGTCCGGGTGTTGTGGATCTTTTTATTACGACTTGTGGGTTTGTTTCAGCTGCCATATAAACATAGAACAGCATCAGAAGTCACCAATTTACTTAGAGTTTAGGGGCTCTGGCTGTTAGTAATAAAGCTACAGCGTGTCTTCACCATCCAACATATCCACTCATTGTATCACCTCATCACATGCTCGCGTTGTTACCAGTCAGTCAGTCTGTCAACCATCTTCGATACCCATTATTCATGTTTACTAAGAAAAAGGTGTATTGCCGAACCATTATGAAAAATGATAGGTACAAATATATAAGCAAAAGACCACTCATTTTTCAGTGTTTTCTCTTTTTTTTTTTTTTTATCTTCAATACAAGTTAGAAGGAAGAAGAGAAACAATCAGTCAACACACACACACACACACACACACACACGTAGGAAGAAGGAAGGAAGAGGAAAAGTAACAGTCAACACACATGCACACACACATAGGAAACCAAAACAATAACATAATCGTTTCAACATTTATTATTTCAACGTGAAGATTTCCATGAGGAGTTACACAGCAAGACTGACGGGGACCATTTACAAAGTCAAGCAAGGCTCCAGGTCCCCCTCACCGAAGTGAGTATTAGCCCCTCGAAGGGGGGGGGTATCACAGTGGCCAGCTGCTCATTGTTGCCTGGTTTTGCATCACATTAAGCAAGGAGGTTAAAAAGGATTACTAGTGCAAGGGAAGGGTATCAGATTAACTGGTAATTTAATGGATTTTGAACTGAATCAAGAGCGTTAGTATTTTACAATCAGATTAAGAGGTTTAGCGTTTTACCTGCAAAGTAAGAGGTATATTAGTAAAGGGAATTATTGTTACCTACAAAAAAGTTACTTACGACTAACTTACCAATAAGTAACACCTGTGAAGGAAAAGGTTACCCACAAATAGCACCTACGAGTGAGTTACCTGAACTTAGTTGTTAGTGAGACCTGTAAGGGAAAGTCATTAGCACCTACAAGAAAGTTACCTGTACTTACCACCTGTAAGTATAAGAATTACCTGTAACACCTGTAAAGAAATGTGATTAGTACCTAACACCTGCAAAGGAAGGCAATTAACACCTCACACCTGCAAAGGTAAATGTTAGTTCTTAACACCTAACACCTGCAAGGGAAAGCGATTAGTTCCTAACACCTAACACCTGCAAAGTAAAGTTATTACTTCCTAACACCTAACACCTGCAAAGGAAAGTGATTAATTAGTTCCTAACACCTGCAAAGGAAAGTGATTAATTAGTTCCTAACACCTGCAAAGGAAAGAGATTAATTTCTAACACCTGCAAAGGAAAGTGATTAGTTCCTAACACCTACAAAGGAAAGAGATTAATTCCTAACACCTGCAAAGGAAAGTGATTAGTTCCTAACACCTGCAAAGGAAAGCGATTAATTAGTTCCTAACACCTGCAAAGGAAAGTGATTAGTTCCTAACACCTGCAAAGGAAAGAGATTAATTCCTAACACCTAACCCCTGCAAAGGAAAGAGATTAGTTCCTAACACCTAGCACCTGCAAAGGAAAGAGATTAGTTCCTAACACCTGCAAAGGAAAGAGATTAGTTCCTAACACCTAGCACCTGCAAAGGAAAGGGATTTATTAGTTCCAAACACTTAACACCTGCAAAGGAAAGGGATTCATTAGTTCCTAACACCTAACACCTGCAAGGGAAGTATTGTTAGTCGCCTAGCCAAGCCTAGCCGCCTATCGTCCTAGGAAACAAAATTTTTCCTTAGCTTTACGAAGGGTAGCTCCAGCGTCGCCTGTCCCTCGTCGTGGTGGTTAGTTAGGGGTACTTACCTGAGGAAGAGAAACAAGGATTAGTATGGTTGCGTAAAAATGATATTGTAACAATCTAAATAACCATTAGATATCATTCAGTTACCCAACGATTCTCATTACTTACTCAAAAAGATGCGAAGAAAATGATGGGGTAAAGAACGCAGATTAACACTAAAAAAAAGCACTCCCGCACGCACACGCTAACGCAGAAACGCAACGCGACGCAGAACACGCTCCGCACCGCAGAGACCCGCCGCTAACCGCTCCTGCCCATAGCGCCTCAGTTCCCTTTGCTAACTACGCCCTCGTCTTGTATTACCTCAGCGATGTAACTTCTTCATTTCTTCGATTTCCCACCTGACACACTGGCTAACATCACTACGCCTCAATGACATCCTCTCCGAACCCCATAACCTCAATGTACCTTCAGGATAAGAAGGTCTACAGGTTCATAACGCGATGTCACGACTCGGAAATGGTGTATAATGAAGTGTATAACATTTTCGATATCTTTCGGACACAGAATTTGCCGGCTTTTCATCCCCTCCCCATCTTCTCTACCTAGTTCCTCGCAGCCTGCCCCACTCTCTACCTCCCTACATATTCCACTCCCAAGCGCCACTCCCTATGCCCTTCTCCGTCTCTCTCCCCACCTTTACTCAAGCTTCCTCAATTGTTGTCCTCTCCATGTTCTTTAATCGTTACCAGTATGGATATATCCTTCACTATTCCATTTCCATCTCATCCTGTCAAGATAAGGCTAAGAAACACCACCCATGACTCAAAAATCTTGTCTAACATTACAATTATAAACGAGTTTGGCATTTTTTGCTAGTTAGCGCTCGTTCAAGTCATTTTTTTTCATTATGTTATAGTGATATGCGGGTTACGTACGTGCATCAAGTCTAGTAATTGATTGAAATAAAGCTTGGATTGGTTTGAAAGTAAGAAATGTTCATGCAAGTAGGTCCATGAACGAGTACCTTAATTAATAGCCTGCAATAGCCTATCCACCCAAACAAGTCTTCTCTATTACGTATTTTAATCAATATAGCGATAATGTAGAGAACCTTTGTACTGCAATGTTAGATTTTAGAAATCCTCAGTATATGAATCTTCACATGTAACTTATTTTCCTATGTAGCTCTTCATTGTCTCCTCACCCAAACATCTCTCCTCTATTACGTATTTTCTTTTATTTTGTTACCTTTTTATCTCTTGTCCTAAATTCCCCCAAAAGCATTCTGCTTCATAAGGGCTGTGTCATCCAAATAATGAATGTGTTCAGCTTACATTGTAAAACAAACATAATAAACTGTTCAACTGATAACCTCCGTGCTGTAGTACTTAGAATCAGCAATTTTATTGATCTTCAAGTGTATTAACCCATTTTTCCAGTTCAAATAAGATACTTTTGAAATCATAACCCCCTCATCGGTGTATGCAGCTAAACACATCTATATTCAAGCAAATTAGTGGTGATTCAGATTGAGAAAACCTTTGTGCTGTATTATTTAGAAGCCCAAAATCTCTATATATGCTATATTAAGCTTTGAAACAAGCCAGTTTATTAATAATGCTGCCTTGGCCATCAGACCAGACGCCATGGAAAAACATGAAAACAATCTCTCTCTCCCTCCCCCCCCCCTCTCTCATAATTTCAGATAGAACCATTTCAGAATTTGATAGATTTTGTTAGAAAATACAGTTTGAATTATTAAGTCATCATCATACGGAACAATGGCCAAAGCACAGGGTTTACAGGCAAATCCGGATTCAAGAGCAGTCGAGGCGGGCCGGGCGGTAACAGTCAAGCTGTCAACACAGTGAGTCAGGCAAGTCACGGGACACACAGAGGACAGCAGCAGCAGGATGGCAGGGAGGGTGATACCAAGGGCTGTGTGGTGCCTGGTGCTGGTGCTGGTGCCCTGCTGCGCCTACAATTATCAGACCTACTTCATAAGACAGAGGGTAAGGCCATAGGTATCACTGAGCGCTGGGACGAGGGCCGGCCGGTGTAGGTTAGTGAGGTAGGCAGTTCAGGTGACATGGCAGGTGGGCAGAGGGCAATACTGTCAAGTGTCACATGATGTGTAGCTTAATTTGTCATTCTTCATGCGTATGTTACTGTAGAAAATCATCACTCATTTTGGTACAGTTTGTAGAGGTTACACCGTCATTAGGGAAGACCGCAGTGGGGTGTTTGTGGTTGTGTAAGGTTATTATTGAGTCTGTGAGGGGTCCTGTAGTAAACTTCCCATTAGGACAGGCTGCTAATGTGTATAGGTAATAACACAGCACCTTTGGGATCCCATAACTAAGTGACAGTAGGTATATATTATGTGGGATTGCTTGTATATGTTCCTAGGAAGGGTTGTATTATTAAGGAGATAGTTTGGGTTGTGAACATTTTTTTTGGCTGAGTATGTTTAACCGAAGTTTGAAAAATCAAAGATGATTTATGTATAAATTGATATTATTTTGGTTAAGTTTATTGTGATACTCCATCAGAACATTGTTATTGAGGTTGCTACACTGTGTTAAGTTTCG
Organism: Callinectes sapidus; assembly: GCA_020233015.1. NCBI lineage: Eukaryota > Metazoa > Arthropoda > Malacostraca > Decapoda > Portunidae > Callinectes > Callinectes sapidus. Next base: position 5,658,834 of record CM035208.1, on the reverse strand, counting down.
CAGGTGTTTTCCCACATTGACACTTGGCACTATTGCAGGTGGACCATTTCAGCTTTGCCAATGACGACACCTTCCTGCAGCGTTTCCTGATCAACGACGAACACTGGGACAAGAATGGCGGACCTATTTTCTTTTATGCTGGGAATGAAGGGGACATCACTCTGTTTGCCGAGAACACGGTCAGTGATTTACCTGGAAAGTAATGTGTGTCCTACTTTTGATTGTATCTTTTAATTGATTCCTGCTGTATTCTGTAATGTCATTAATGAATTTCTTCTGAATTCTTTGGTTTATTGTTTTTTGCTATCCAATAAAGTGAAGATAACCCCTTAACTTTATGAATGGCTTGGTGATTTAAGTTTTATTGCAATCCTCAAGGAATTAGGAGAAAAATATGACATGAATTCTTTACCAAGGTCTCATTTGCAGTTCTGAACAAATCTTCTGTTGTTCTTATTTCTAATCTGGTTACTCAATAATTTCCTGCATTCCTCATTTCAGGGTTTCATGTGGGACATTGCACCAGAATTCAAAGCACTGATAGTGTTTGGTGAGCACAGATATTATGGGATCTCGGAGCCTTATGGAAACAAATCACTCACGGTAAGTTGCTGTTCATAGAATCTGCTCAGTTTCAGCAGATCATTAGTACTAGAAATTTTTAGTTTCCCAGTCAATAATCAAAAGATGTTTAGACCATAGCATTATTTTTACTTTAAGCACATTTCAGGTACCCAAATATTCTGGTTACCTGACCTCAGAGCAGGCACTGGAGGACTATGTGGCCTTGCTCTCCTATCTGAGGTTTGTCATTGAGGGGGCCCAGACTAGTCCTGTGATTGTGTTTGGAGGTTCCTATGGAGGAATGTTGGCTGCCTGGTTCCGTATCAAGTATCCTCACATCGTCCAGGGGTGAGTCGGTGGTGCTACTCATGTTCTATGTTAATTCCTTTTAGCTGTTTATGAATCTTATTTACTCAGATCACTACATTTTGAAGGCTGAATTTTTATAAACCTACATTTTTATTTTGTATGTATCTTGCGTTAAACTAGATTCATACAAAAAATTGTGTAAACCAGTCACATGTGCCTCCTGTGTTATTAGTTAAGATAAGGCTGTTCGCAAACATGTTTTCTCCAGGGCCATTGCAGCATCAGCTCCTGTGCGGCAGTTCACAGACTTTACGCCTTGTGATAAATTTGGACAAAAGGTCACAGAAGATTTTGCCAACGCATCACCTTCTTGTGCTGAAGTGATTAGAAAGTCATGGGGAGCAATTAATTCCATTACTGCCAATGGTAAGTTGTTGTTGGTAATATCCATAACAGTCTGGTACTCATATGTGTGTTGTTATCAGTGGAAGTTTTCAAATGAAGTTCCTGAGTTAAAGATTCTGGATTTGAACACAGCATGATGGATAGCAAGTAGAATATCAGTAACAGAGATTCAGAGTGAGTCCTGAACTATTTTTACAGATGAAGGATTGGATTGGCTGTCAAAGACATGGAATCTGTGCAAGCCACTCAAAAACAAAGCTGACGTAAACACTCTTAAGGCTTACCTCATGGATGTGTGGACCAACCTGGCCATGGTGGATTACCCTTACCCAGCAAACTTCCTTGCACCTCTGCCTGCATATCCAGTGAAGGTACTGTCTCATAATGCTTTTCAGTTCTCCTCATTGAAAAAGACAAACACAGAATAAGATGAAAATCTCTTATAGACATGTAAAGCTTTGTGCATGTTTACTCGGATGCAGGTAAATGAAAAGCATCTCAGTAAGCACAAATGTAACCTAATGTTTCACCTCTGTCTAGTAATGTCAAGTCCTCTGATTTTATAAGTTTATCAGCAGATCAGAAGACTTGAAAACGAGAGAAAATACTAAACACAGCAGAATTGAGTGTAATTGGTTAACTGATCTCTTATACATGAACAGGTAGTGTGTAGCCATCTGACAGACTCGAGCCGTGATGGTAAGGCCCTGCTGGAGGAACTGTTTGTTGGCCTCTCTGTTTACTTCAACTACACCGGAGAAAGCAAGTGTTTGGACGCCGGGCAGGAGGCTGATGTCCGTCTTGATGACCGAGGGTGGTCCTTCCAGGTGAATTTTTGATAAGTCACTGTCATAAAATTAGGTGAAGAATAACATTGGGGATTCATTAGTGTTCTGAAAATAGCTAGTTGATGTTTTTAAGAGTAGCATAAAAAAGTTAAATGAAATTACTTAAAAGTGAGATTGATGTATTTAAGATATGCTCATTATTAGGTTATGTATAATGTAATGTATTCCTTCACCTCACTGTCCCACACCATTCTTCCTTCCCCTGCTGCTGTGGTGATGCTGTGCTGTGTATTGTGGTGGTGACAGTCCTGCACGGAGATGGTGATGCCGTTCTGCTATGATGGTGTCAAGGACTTCTTTGAGCCTGCCCCTTGGGACTTCCAGGAGTACTCTGCTAATTGCCAAAAGGACTGGGGAGTGACGCCACGCACCTACATGGTCCCACTCATGTATGGTGGCTGGTCCTTCAAGGCTGCCAGCAACATTGTGTTTAGGTGCGGCATAAGTGTTTGCCTCAAGATCTGTGCTTATAAACTGAGATAGTTTTTTCTTAGTTTTAAAACATTAATTTAATTTATGTTTTATTTAAAGGAAACTATGCAAATGCTTTATGTTTTTTATTGCTTTTTCATTATTTATTTGTGTAATTACTTTGTTTCCCAAGTGTTGTGTATTTTCTGTTACTTTTAGATAACATTAATTATTTTGTTTACTTCTTATTTTCAAATCAGTTAAGATCTTGTCACCTTCATTACATTTTAATTCAATATCTCTTGTGACCCAACTGTTTGTTCATCTTTATATGAATAAGAGTACTGTGCCAAATTACACCATACTATCCATGACATTTATCTTCAGGGTTAATCTTCCTCTTAACCTAACACAGCAATAATACATTTGATCTCACCAGCAATGGGTTGTTGGATCCATGGTCGACTGGCGGCGTGCTGTGGAATGTGAGCGAGAGTGTTGTGTCGGTAATCATCCCGGAAGGCGCTCACCACCTGGACCTGCGCAGTGCCAACCCTGACGACCCGCCCTCGGTGTTGGAGGCGCGCCGAGTGGAGAAGGCACACATCACCAAGTGGATTCAGGAGTTCAAGCAAATGCAAGGTGCTGCTTAGGTTGTGTTTTGGATGTGCCTTATCATTGCAGCACACAGGTGAGTCCTTCTTAACTGATCCATCAAGAGCCACAGATTTTGTTGGAATAGATACTGACTAAGAAATTGTAGTAAATGGAAAACCAATTAAGTTATCGGTGACATGCTTTTCTCTGTTTCTGTCAAATGTCTTCTTTTTGGAAGTCTATGTATAGAGAAGTTGAAGTAGTATATTCATATCATCCAATCATCCAAACTAGTGTTGGTGCGGCATTGAGTTAAAGAGGATTCCCAGGTGTGTTGCTGTATGTACAGGAGGTGGTGATGCATTCACTTGCCCTGCACTGAGAGAGTTTGATGAAGTTTTCAATTTTAACCTTGTGATACTGTATGTTTTTGACTACTTGTCTGTTTCATGTTATCTGGTTGTTTTTCCACATACTGTATGTACTATTTTGTTTAATATATCATGTAGCTTTGGCTTTACTTTTTTGAGTACTAAGCTGTGAACCATGACATCATCTCTTGGAAATAATTTTGTGTTTCCTGTCTTTAGAGGTGCAAGAATAAGTGAATCATGGTGGACATATTAGAAGTACTTTATTGTGTGGTAAGATATCACAGGCTGTGTCATTAATGGTAATTGTGAGCAGCAGGTATCGTGGTTGTGCATTATATAGATAGTATAAAAGTGTATGTTGCATTTTCCAGAGGGAGATAGCTTAGCAGAAGGTTAGATGCCCACTAAGCTGTGGCTGAAGCTGTCAGGTGTAGCGGTGCAGGTGCTAACTTGCCTCAGAAGGAACACAGGTATGTCCAGTAGTTTGCTGAGTAGTGAGGGGTGAGCTGGAAGTAGATTGTGGGAGTAGTGATTTGTACATTGTGTTTTCAGCCAATGTGAGGCATTGATCATCTTTAGTTTATGCTTTTATTGTTTTTCTCTAAACAAAATGTAACCTTGCATTTTTTTGTACATCTGATGACCTGTATCGTTACTCCTGGATTTACCTGCTGGGAGTGAAAAGAGCAGGTAACTTTCTAATAACCTCCACATGTACAGTTGCCTTGATTTTGAGAGGTTATCAAATGGTTTTAATGTCACATCATGATTTATTCATTTTTTTCATGTATTTCTTTATTGTCTTGGTCTCAGGAATAAGATAATGTGAAAGAACACTGATATCTTTTAAGAGAATATGATGGGGGAAATGAGGGAGAAAAATACTATTGGTGCAGACACAGTGATTGGAGACTGTAGGCAATGTAAAGTTGAATGAAGATTGCAGAAGTTGAAGTTGTAGTGACAATACTTAACACAGCTATACAGAGGAATGGGCCACAACAAATACCTTCAAGAGAACCTGTCTCATCATGTATAGAAATTGCTCAACATTATAATAATCTGTAATATAAGAAGTTAGTTGTTAGTTATATAATGTGCAGTTTTCATACAGAGAAAGCAGGAGATGGATGTTGGTAGAGATGGCATTCCTGCACATATCTCTATCAGATGATGATATAGTTATGTATGGAAAGGTTGTGTTGTGTGTTGGAGTCTTTGAGGGGAGTCAATGTGGTGTTTGTCGTGCATACCAAATCTTCACTGGATAACTCTTATGGAAATTGTATCCTGCATTTTATAGATTCCATTTGAGTCATTTTATGCAATAAATTTTATTTCCTTACATCTTTAAAATCAACAACGTCCTTTGCCTAGAAATGTAGTGAAAGAGATGGAACTTTGTTTTCCTATGTGTGAGACTGGATGCTGGCATGATGTACACACACACACACACACATCAGAAAGCTTGACCAGTGATGGTAAGGACTGGACCAGTGCAGATGTGACAAATTTTGTGTAATAGTGAAGGGTGACTTCAAATTCTTAGTGAGATCCATTGAAGTCAAAGGAAATGAAGGTGATGAAGTATATGGGAAGATTATAATGTAAGGTTGGACAGTGTGTATAGAGAGGAAGCCAGCATACAAAAGTAACCCTTAAAATTGTGACATTTTCTGTATCAAACTGCCTGTACAAATCGAGTTCAACACCAGCACTTTATGAGAAACACCTTTTTGCCCACTACCAATAAAAAAAAGACTCCAACTACAACATAAAGATACTGGTTTGATAAAAGAACTATTGGTACAAGCAAGACAATGTGGAGCTTTAAAAGAAGACTGGACAAGTTTATGGATGAGGATGATGGGGTGGAAATAGGCAGAGGTGTTCACATAGGGACTGCCACGAATAGGTCCAACGTCCTCTTACAGTTTTCCTTCATTTTCTTAGATTAAGTTAATGTTATAGGGCAAACATCAAGTGCCTTCTCTTCCCCTTAAAACTTCCACCCACTTCTCTCCCTTCAGACTCACACCTTCATTTGCTACCCACACCACATGACCCGTACTCCCACACTCCTTAAATCCACACTCTTTCACCTTTTAATCCACATCCTCCCTTTAAACCACTCTCTCTCCCCTTCCTTCCCTTTAAACCTTCTTCCTTCCCTTTCAAACCTCTTCCTTCTCTTTAGATCCTCTTCCTTCTCTTTAAATCCTCTTCCTTCTCTTTAGATCCTCTTCCTTCTCTTTAGATCCTCTTCTTTCCCTTTCAAGCCCTCTTCTTTTCCTTTCAAATCCTCTTCTTTTCCTTTCCAACCCTCTTCCTTTCCTTTCCAACACTCTTCCTTCCCTTTTGTCAATCCTCTTCCTTTAAACACCATTTTTTTCTCTTAAATCCACATACTTTCACCTTTTAATCTACACTCTCCCTTTAAACCGTCTCTTTTCCTCTCTAATTCCTTTCCTTCCATTTTAAACCTCTATCCTTTCTTTAAAACCCTCTTTCTCCCTTTACAAACCCTCTTTCTCCCTATGCAAATCCTTTTCCTTCCTTTAAACACCCTTCTCCTTAAACCCCATTCATTTCCCCTTCAAATCCCCCTTTCCTTCTCTATGACCCCTTACCTGTTTTCCTTCGCCTTTAAACACCCTTTCCCCTTTACAAACCCCTTCCCTTCGCCTCCCCTGGCCACTGGAGGCTTAGCGAGGGACGTGACAATAGCAGGGAGGGTGGGAAGGGCAGGGGCTGGCAGGGGTACCGTGTTGGGCTGTAATGATGGATGGTACGGGTGGCTTGACAGGGTGAGTGATGTTGTGATGTTTGTGTGCAGGTGAATTAATCTTGGTGGCATAATTAAGCAGGTGAGGTGCGTGTGGATGTCACCTGTGCTTCACCTTGTCTTGTTTTTTCTGGTTTCTGTTTTTTTTTTTTTGTGCTAAGAATATTATTTTTACCAATGAAGTGTATACATCTCTTTTTATGCGATCCACACTCACACTTTTTTAATTTCATTTCTTTTCATGACTCTAAGATTTTCTCCTGAATCAACAAAATATATCCAAATCTTTTTAACCCCTTCAGTACTGAGACGCATTTTCATATTCATTGTCCTCATTATTTCACGATTTTATACACTTGCAGAATCTCCTGTTGGAATTAAAATAGTACAGACTGGTCATCAATCTTCCGACCTGCATAGACCCTACCTAATATCAATAAAACCACCTAATCACACGTTCAAAACTCGAAGTAGAAACGTGACTAACCCCATCCACAAATGAGACACGAATCGCCAAACAAATAAACAGATAAAAAGTGACATAACGACAACACAAATAGGAAAGAACGTCATGGTATAAGTAAATAAGAGATCAGTGAGGAAATACTTCACCTCAATGTTCTCTCTCAATCAATCACCATTCACCGCTTGTTTACTCATCATCTCCCCGCGTCGCGTCAGTCTGCCTCGTGACGCTACACTGAACTAAAGCAAGGGATGTATTGAAGGGAGCTTGAAGATTGGCTGAGAGTGTTACGGGGGTATGTTAGAAGGAAGTGACGCGGTGTTGTGGGGCAGTGATGGATAAATTGCGTGTGATTGAGAGAGAGAGAGAGGGGGGGGGGGGTATATGAAGAAAAACAAGTAAGGGAAAGGAAGGAAGGAAGGAGGGATGGAATAAAAGACAGTAATGAGAGAGAGAGAGATGCACAACTGGTGTAAGTCATAACCTATACAACTGTGAATCCTAATGATACGGTATACACTTAACCATCTGTGTGTGTGTGTGTGTGTGTGTGTGTGTGTGTGTGTGTGCTCCTGCCAACAGTCACGCGTGCTCTGATGTGCCTGGAAACGATTAAAGCAAAGATACGGGGGATGTGTGTGTGTGTGTGTGTGTGTGAGAGAGAGAGAGAGAGAGAGAGAGAGAGAGAGAGAGAGAGAGAGAGAGAATGATTGATTGATAGATAGATTAATGTATGGTTTACTGAACTGAAAAAAAAATGATAATAATAATAATAATAATAATAATAATAATAATAATAATAATAATAATAATAAAAAAGAAGAAGAACAAGAACAAAAAGAAGAAGAAGAAGAAGAAAAAACAAGAACAACAACAACAACAACAACAATAACAATAATAACAAAAATAAACACAAAAAATCAACAATAAAACAAAAACAACAACAACAATAACAACAACAATTTATCTTACCCCAATACTGAAAGCTCTCCTGCTGCTGCTGCTGCTGCTGCTGTAGTTGTAGTTTTTGTTGTAGTTGTTGTTGTTGTTGTTATTCATGTTTGTTTATTTCTTTAGCCACGGTTGGGGGGGGTTCAAATTTTTAATGGGGGGGGTTATCCTGGGGGGGGGGCTGTTGTGATTTGTGGGGGGGAGGGGAGGGGGGGGGCAGGAATGGGGAGGGGGGAGAGGGGGGGCTTAATTCCCCATTTTTCCCCTCTTTTTTCCAATAACAATAATAAATAACCAATAAAATTTCTTTCCCCTCTTTCTTGTTTATCGTTTTCTAATTATCTTTCTCTCTCTCTCTCTTTCTTTAACCTGTCTTTAATTCCAAGCGCGCGTCCGTGTAGGTGTGGGTGACCCTGCCGCACACACGCGCACGCACACAGGTCACACGGGGTCACGGAAACCTTCAGAATGACCTCACATCCACACAATGCAAAGGTACGGAGCGGAGTAGCGTACGTGCACTCCCCCCGGCGGCTGAATGGACACTGAGCAAGGCAAGGCAAAGCTGGTGATAAAACTCCCAGCTATGTCAGGGCGCAGGTGTTATTACGCAGCCCTACTCTCCCTCCCTCTCTCTCTCCCTCTCCCTCTCCCTTTCCCTCACTATTTACCAGCGTGCAGGGAATCATTGCATTTTTCCCTGAACCCCTGGACGCCCCTGATAATAAGGGAAATACGAGAAAAAGCGGAAAAAAGGGAAGGAAAGGGGTTCAGTGTACGATAGTTTGGGTGGGGGTACGATGCCGGGTCTACACCACCACCACCACCACCGCCGCCTCTTCTACGGTATAAAATCACTTATTTCCCCGCAAAATCTGAACAAAAACTCAAAATAAACCTACAAAAAAATCCAAAACTACAAAATAAACCCAAATAACACTTAAAAACACCAGAAAACCGAAAAAAAACCACGATATTAAACCGCCGTACGACACTTTCCACGGGGGTACGATGCCTGACCGACACCACCACCACCACCACCACCGCCTCAGCTACATATGGGAGGATAAACACACAAAATCACCCTATTTATCCCTTTTATTAACCCAAACACTGATGAATTAAGGGTAAAAGGGTAAAAAAAATCCCGCTACACGTCTTGTAATTCAAATCATTCGTTGCATTTGCCTTTGTATAGATTTATTCTGAGGGAGACTACACATGCGCGGGGTGAGGCTGCCGGACGTACGATAACACTGCGGAGAGAACGAGAGAGAGGGAGAGGGATGCAGGGAGAGAGAGAGAGAGAGAGAGAGAGAGAGAGAGAGAGAGAGAGAGAGAGAGAGAGAAGAGATATAGAGGGA
>CM035208.1:5554677-5589698 GCA_020233015.1 Callinectes sapidus | reverse complement strand
GAGAGAGAGAGAGAGAGAGAGAGAGAGAGAGAGAGAGAGAGAGAGAGAGAGAGAGAGAGAGACAACCTTGGTGCTTCTGTCTGTCACCTCTCTCCCCTCCCCCCGGCCCTATCAGCTAGACAGTCACTGCGAGATTAAAAAGAAGGCTTAATCATACGTTTGCAGGCAAGATTATCGTACAGGGACTAGGTGTGGGAAAAAATAGTGATAGTTTTTGTAGTAGTAGTAGTAGTAGTAGTAGTAGTGGTGGTGGTGGTGGTAGTATGTTTATTTTACTTGACAGGACAATCTACGTTATATACAATAGTGCAAAGTTTACAAGAGAGACCCAGTGCAGCGTTTCTATCGTCCATGTTGATATAGAAAATATTATTACACATCTGTTATTAATTCATAATGATCCGACCGTGCGTTACCATGCACAGCTGTCTGGGAATAATAATAATAATGTGTGTGTGCGTGTTGCTTATGCTTTTTTTTTCATCTTTTTACTGAATTTATCGTGTGTGAACTGTATTAATTTATTCCTGTCACTTTTTTTTTGCAATCTTTCTTCTACCTCTTAATTATTTTACTTGCGTTTTACATTTCCAGTGTTAGAATATCCCAATTATCACTTCTATCTTGATTTCAGTTCCTGTATATATCAAAATTCATCACTTATTCCTCTTCCCCTTACTGAAGTATTTTTCACTATGTACGCATCACATTTATTTAAGAGAGAGAGGTTTCAAGACATTTTTTTCCCCTATCTTTCGGCTAATTCTTACGAACCTTTAAGGGAGCTGGCAAATAAGTGGGTTTTTTATATCATATTTGCTTCCCTTGGCCACCTTCCCCCATTCTTACGTAAAAAAACACATTTATTCTTATTTTTCGCTATGTAACTATTTATTTATTCTACTCATTGTCCTTCCCATACTGTGTCAAGTATATGCGTATGTATTCCTAATTACTCATCGATTTCTTATTTCCCATTCCATCTTCTATGAATTCCTGTTCCTCGTACATTCCTGCTGTCCCTTGGTTCATTCTATCCTACTCATTACCCTTCCTATACTGTGTCAAGTGTATGTTTGCACGTATACCTAATTACTCATCCATTTATTATTTCCCATTGCAATTTCTACGTGTTCCTGTTCCTCGTACATTCCTGCTGTCCCTTGGTCTGCGCTGGGAAGAATGACGACTCCCTCTATTTATGCATGACGCGTTGCCTTTTCATTATACACGTCATAACAAAATTCTGCTTGATTAATACCACTAATAACCGTAAAGTTGCAGGAGTGGGGTATCTTGGCTGAGTTACGATCCAGTGGGACCTTTATTATGCAATGGCCCGGTGGAATTCATGGTTGCGCTGTTATGTGACGATGTACAATGATAATTACTTTTTAGGAGGTTGCAAGGGTTAGCGTGTATGTGGGGGGGGGGGGGCGTCTCCTCCTCTTCCTCCTCCTCCTCTTCTTCCTCCTTTGTTTCAGATGCGTCAAACTTACCGTCTCTCTCTCTCTCTCTCTCTCTCTCTCTCTCTCTCTCTCTCTCTCATTGATTTCTTTTTCCCACACACAACTTATCTTGGTGACATATCCATATTTAGTTGATCTCTGTATAAGAAAACGCCTTTTTTATCTATCTGTCTATATTGTCTTCTTTTTCTTCAAGGGCGAGTCATTTCCCTTGCGCCATACGCGATGAAAAATTTTGCTGCATAGAGGTACATATGTCATGCTGTGTTTTTTACCATTCTTCACCTATATTCCCTTTAACAATGTAATGTATATACTGTATGCACAAATATACTGCACCATACTACGTAGAGACGTGAAGGAATGTGACAGCAGTACCGCTCAAACCTGTTTTCTTGTTTTATTTATTCACTTATTTATTAACTTCTTTATTTCCTATATATATATTCTTTTTTTAGTCGATGAGGTGAAAAGTAATTAATTTCAAGCTCAGTGTGTGTCAAGGGAAGACTGCAACGCTGCCTTATCCTTGAGGTCAGGTCAGTCTGTGATGAGGGGGGCACTGCAGTGTTGGTAAAAATACTTAGGTTGTCAGCACTAATTAAGACAACAGGCCACATTGCAGGTCATATCTCATGGCAACTGTTTCTACCAGTGTGGTGGACCTCCTCCAGAGATTGGCTTCATTTATTTCTCCTCTTATCAAACTGGAATAATAATAATGTGTGTGTGTGTGTGTGTGTGTGTGTGTGTGTGAAGAAACTTTACTGTACTGGAACAATTTCTGTATCATTGTGTATCATTATTTGTATGAGATTTACATTTGTTTCAAAGCCTCAGTTTATTTATTTAGTATTAAGAGTGATATATCTTACTATGTACATGCTATATTTCTGTTGTTTGATTGTGGTGCTTCTCCCAACTCCCACCACAGTGCCAGTGCAAAAGTGTTGAGCAGATAAAGAACAGATGTAAAGTGCAGGCAGTGAGTCCTGTAACATGGCCCAGCTACTAAAGAGCTAACAATTAGTGGTGTACCTGCAGACCTCAGTGCCACCCCAGCAGTGCCATCACTACACTGCATAGAAAACAAGTCATAGATTCCTTAGTTCGGTGAGCAGCCCAGCACACGATGGCGGCTCAGACACAAACCACCGCCGCCACAGACAGCCCATCAAGGCGTGCTGTTCCCAAAACTGTAAAAACCGTTGTGCCTGCCATAGAGGACTGTGCATACACACAGTTCTATTGGTGAGTTGACCCTTCAGCCATCATCAGTGACACCATTACTCCATTTTCTTTATGAAGCAGATTGAGGGATTCACACTTCACAAACATCTTATTGAACACACACACACACACACACACACACTTCAAGCTTCATTACTGCTGCTGTAATTGTCTGTTATAGCAAATGATGTTTTTGTCTCTTTAAATGGTCAGAAAGTAGCAGCTTACTAGTTTTGAGGAATTAAATGTAGCATGCAAACTCACATAGCTTATTTCATGTATTTATTGCATATTTAAAGCCGTATTACATTATCCAGTATCTTATTAACTTGAAATGCATTGTTTTATCATAACGAGCCACATCCGCCTTGTTGTCTCTGTTCAAGAAATAATTTTCCATGCAATCATGATACAGTAATTAATAGTGTTTAGGATAATTATGTTGTAGCATTCCATTTTTGCTACATTTTATATTATTCAACTAAAATTATATATATATTTGTGATATCTAATCTAAGTTTGTCACCAAATTATATATTATTACTAGTATCATGAGAATGGTACCATCAGATACTTTTTTCATGTAATACCATAAACAGTATTATCACCAGTTTCAAATTCCATGGCAGTAGTAATTGATTTTCTAATAGTAACCACTGTGATCCACCAGTTTAATGGTATAGCCATTTTGTGTTACTTCAGGCTGTAGTACAGTTTTCCTTCCATGCCATGTCCAAGGTGCAGCTTACATTAATCTACTGGATCAAGGAATGGAAGACTTTGAAACACAAGATTCCTAAACACAAGTTCATTTCACAGCGAAGAAAACGTATGGCGGCTGTGTGAGTACGTACGCACTCACGAGACACAGGAGCTGAGCAAATGTTTTGTGGCATTCATCAGCAACGACTCTCGGTGCGTGCCACTGTGGAGACAACGAATGGGCAAGTCTGAGGACAAGCTAATTACCTGGGTAAGCTAGATAGCCTCAGCCATCTCTATGAATGACATTCAGTACACTGTACCATGATGGTTGCCAAATTTTAAGAAAGTAAGCTTCTATACTTGGATATTCATTTCATGGAATTTCAGCTTATTGTATCAATTGTAATAGAATGTTTGAGTCTTTATTTCATGAATCTTGACCATGCTTTGGGTAAGTGCTCATTGTAGAAAGATGAAGTTTGGCTGTATAACTGGTTACATTCAAAAGAGCTAATATACTGCATAATGCATTGCTTTCATATTCTATCAAGTACTTTGGTATATGAATATACTATATACATGCCTTGAGTTTATGCTTGCACACAAAAACTCCACCTCTCTTTTCAAGAGCAACAGAAGATGTTAATATAAACTATGTACTCAGAAATACTTTGTTCCTTATAACATTGTTATCATTCTCACTGTATACTGTATACTGTATTATTACTCATAGTTTGGTGTTACAAGTGAGATCTCTATTTCATGCTCATAGTGGCACAGAAATAGGGCATTTGACTTTTTTCCAGTTGAATTTTCAAGGGATGCATGACTGATTTACAGCAGTCAATCTTGAATGCCTTTCATACTCCCTTCACCCTTGAGGGCTTCCTCACTTTTTACCCTTGAGGGCTTGCCATTTGATTGAATCAAATCCACCTTTGTAGCAAGGCAACATCACCCCAGAGGAAAAGAAGACCTTTTAATTTGTTAGTTTTCTCATGAATCTTTATTCAACTCTACATATTTGTACCTCAGCACTCCTTATAGTCTCATGTCTACTATAGTGTTTCCCTCAAATCTCATGACTGTTCAATCCCCACCACATTTTCATTATTTTCTTCTAGATTTCTCTTATATATAAATCTTTTCTACTGCATTGTTCCAGGATTATTCTAACATCTTCACATGTGTTGCGCCGAGTGAAAAGGTACACTCGTGTGCTGTGTGTGCGTTGGTGTGAGTGCTTGTCTTACTTATAAATTACGTTTATTTTGCATGAACTTTCATGAGTCGATGCTTTAGGCTCATAAACGCTGTTTTGTTTCTACAGAACTTACTCCACACTAACAATACCAAATCACTGGAAAACTAAGTCTGTCATCAGAGAACACATCTGTGTGTGGCCAGAGTGTCAGCGAGGCAGAAACGCTTGCCTACTTTGTTTACTTAGTGTTGTGTGTAGAAATGGCTGAACTTTCAGTGAAAATGTTCAGTTCGTATTATATTTCCTGGTTATTCATTGATGTGGGTTCAGCTTTGTATAGATTTATGTGGTGTTTCAAAAGTGAGTGGTTTAGGAAGCCATTTATTATTCATCATTATTTTGTTCCCTATCTTACAAAATTTTTGAATTTACTGCTAGTTGTAATTTTAACTTTAATGTTGTTTGTTTAGTTTTATTATCTGTCATGCATATGAAAGGCCACAAATTTTATTGAAGGTTTATATGAATAGATTACTCAAGATGATAGTTATATTCTATAGTATACTGCATATATGGTTATAATTTTCTTAAATACACACATACACACATTCACACACACACAGAGACACACACCACATAGTGTAGTGGTTAGTACACTTGGCTCACAACCAAGAGGGCCCAAGTTTAAGTCCCAGGTGTGGCGAGGCAAATGAGCAAGCCTCTTAATGTGTAGCCCCTGTTCACTTAGCACCAATAGATATAGGATGTAACTCCAGGGGTTGTGGCCTCCCTGTCCCAGTGTGTGGTGTGTGATTTGGGCTCAGTCCTACCCAAAGATCAGTCAGTATGAGCTCTGAACTCTTTCCATAGGAAAGAGATTGGCCGGGTGAGGGTGACCAGTAGGTGACCGTGGTGAATTACATACGCACACTGAAAAGGAACAGTGACAATACTGTTACAAAGAAAGCTCATTGATGTAATACTTTGTAACTGTAAATGAAGTTTAGAAAAACTGAAAAACACCACCTAAGATGTACTGAAGCAAGTGACAGTGTTGAAGAAGTTGAGGGTGAGGTTTGGTCATTGTTGTGGTGTGGGTGGTTGTGTGGCAGCAGGAGGTGATAGCCTTGTGTGTGGTGTGGTGTGGTGTGGTGTGGTGGTGCTTTGGGGCTGGAGTGTGGGAGTGTGGGGAGTGTGGCAGTGGGTGCTGGTTCTTTGCCTTCATTTTTTCACTTCATGACTCTGGATGAAAAGGTCTTATTGCTTATTAAAAAATCTGCCAGTGATATACCTTTGTGAAATCATGTCAGCCTCGATCCTTGTACAGGATACAGTTTGTGAGGCATCAGCCATACATTCCTAAACATTTACATGCTGAAATATTGCTTGAGAGCTTTTCCATATGCTGCCATTGATAGCCTTTTGCAGTGAGTCATCACAGACTTTTTCACTAGCAGCAACAGCAGCAGCAGCAGTCATATATATATATATATATATATATATATATATATATATATATATATATATATATATATATATATATATATATATATATATATATATATACATATATATTGTGTGCATGATAAGTTTCTTGCATGGAAAATGTTTTTATTTTGTGCAGTGGCTGAATGGCAATATTTAAGCTATGAAATTATATGATATGATGTTCATAAATCTTAATACAACCAAGAAATTTACAAATTACCAATAAACATCTTTACATGTTTCAAATAAATTGTCATAATATCCAACTTTATCACGTAAATGATTTAAAGTAAAGTTTTCTGAAAGGAGTAAAAGTGATCATTTGTGTAACCCATATCAGGAAGTCCACACCTGCCAGGGTTCAATTACCTATGTAAGCACACAGGACTTTCTCTTGACTGTTACCATTATCAACTTGATGAAGAAGAGTTCCTCTGACAGTATAGAAAAGTATTTGCTTTATTATAAATCATCACTATCTAAAGCTCTGTTTCATGCAGTAATGAATAAATTATCAAGTGCATCTTAATATAATATTGATATGCAACATATTGGACTAAAGGTGAATCCTGCATGTCGGTCCGTGAAGCACGATGAGCACCGTGCATGCTTTGTACTCGTGCTAAGGAATCCAAGCCATTACAGTATACTAGCTCATGTTGGATCTTATCAAACATAATGTATGAACAACTATTTTGAAAATTTTGATAATCTTAGTATGATTGTAGGAAAGTTTACCTTGAAAGTAAAATTGTGCAAATATGTTCTTTAAAAAAATTGAGTTATACCTCTGTCAGAAGATACCTCTTCAAAAAAGACCACAACTTTATGTGTACACTTCACTGTCAGTCATCTTATCTTTATGCAGGCCTTCACTTTGTCCCAACCCTTCCTTTGATCTAACAGTACCCTGCCCCATGGAACCATTTAGTATTGACACAAAACCCTTGAGGTAATCTTTCTAAATTCCTATAAGTGATTTCCACATCATGGAATTTGTAATGGCTGGCAAGTGTTTGGCAGTTGTGCATATCTCTGCTGCAGGGCAGAAGTGCATTGCCCAGTGCATGATATTTTGTACTTGTTGTTCTGTTTACTTGTCATAAGAGAGCTATGAACAAGATTGTTGATATTTAAGGATTTATGGTAGAGTATAGACATAGCAATAAGATATATTTAATAAGAAGCATTACTAACTGTAGTTCAGAATGCAATTACAATATTAATATTAATTCAGTCAGCAACTGCATTGCCACATGGAAAATGTTATCAGTTGTTGGAAGCAGAGTCTTTCATTAAATGATTCTGTGTGGATATTACGATGAAGTTCCATCTTGCTATCTTGTCTAAGTTACTTGTCATTGATGTAATACTCTCAGTAAATAGTGTCATGGGTTTTGTTCATGACCCTGGGTGATGTTCCCTGCTGAGTCTTAAATATCATAGCTAACACTCAAATCTTGCTCTATGATGCGCGTCTCAACACTCTTCCACATTTCAGGACTATCACGTGATATTTATGTATGAACCTGATGAGCGTTGTTTGGTGTTTGACCTCGACTCTGACCTGCCATTCCCAACTTATTTCCACAAGTATGTCACAGAGACTCTCCGCACAGACCACATCCTGCGGCCTGAGCACTACAGGTGGGTAAAGGCAGATGCTATGATGCTACTACCAAAATGTAAATTTATCTTCATTCGCTTCACAATTCCTTTGTGTTTTATTCCATTTTAAGTGCTTTTAGAAGTTTACTAAGTCCATAGATATTTTACAGCTTTTTTTGCCATTTCCATATACTATATTTCTTTTCATAGTTCATGCAATTATTGTTCATAAAAGACTCATAAACTTCTTTACATAAAATCAAATTCAAGATAATATTAAAGAACAAGTATTCTTTTACATTGTTACTAAGCACAACTGCAATCAAAGTCAACAGCAAAGTTATAATAGAATATTAACTGCTCATTTCCAGGTACTTCAGAGTAGTACCAGCAGCAACATTTCTTCAAAAGTTTGCCAGTGACAGGCGACACATGAGGCGTGAGGATGGAAGCTGGGTGCATCCCCCTCCTGCCTCCCCTCCCATTGCACTGCCAGGTGAGTGGAGAGCTCAGTGCTTCATCAGATGCCTTATTCATGCTTAAATCTCTCTCTCTCTCTCTCTCTCAGCATTGTCTTTTTAAATCTGAATCCTTCATCATTGATAAAAGATTGGATGACAACTTTTTTTCATTCCTGTTGTTGTCATTGCTGGTGATGGTGATGGTATGACAATGTATGGTAACCTTTCCAGAGTGTGTGCACAACCTTGATGACTTCATCAGTATGGATGCCAAGCGAGGTGTGGGAACGGTGTACAACCTTCAAGACTTTGTTCGCAGATTTTACAAGAACATGTAGAATCACTATATAATTATAACTACCCTCTTCATAAAGATTTTCATACTTTTTTGCACTTTTATCTAATCAGGTATATCATGCACATCATCATTAATCACAGGAAATTATTGTGTTATTATTTATTTTGTACTGGAATCATAGGTATATACATATGTACTTAGGTTTACATGCATGTAGTAACAAAATTCATCAATGGGAAGGAGGAATATTGAAAGAAGAGTTCTTACAAGACAGTTTTTTTGAGAAAGTTATGTTCCAATTTATGAGCAGTTTTAAAAGACACATATGAAGACTCTTTGTGTTATTCCATTGAGAGAAGATTAGTTAAAGGTTAAATTGCACACTTGCTTATGTACATGTCATTGTGGAAATTTGCATGGCTTTTAAGAAGACAGTAGCCTGCAGAAGTAAGCTAGGTACAGGATGAGCTTATTACTCTTTCTCAGGAAAGGTACTATGTCTCAAATTGCCTTTGTGCACAGTTCCCGTACCTAGCAGGACCCTCTGTTCTTGATTCTGTCTTGTCTGGTAATGTAAACTGAAGAACTTGACATTTTACTTAATGATGTTTATGTCACCTCCTTCAGTTGATTGCAGTTCTCTTTAGTTTCTCTAAAGCTGTTACAATTCTGTTGAAAAATGCAAAATTTACGTAATCTATTTGAAAAAGAAAACAATATGTACTTTTCAACTTCAATACACTTTATGAGAAATCATGGAGTCCCTAAGCATCAGATTTAGATATTTAACACTAGTTTTACATAACAGGAATAATATTAAGAGTCATATTTAATTATTTTGTGATTAAAATATGTCAGGGAATGAATAGCACAAAGTTATTTGTTTATACAGCATATCAATACGTTTGTTATGTTGTGAATCTATCAGCAAATTTGAGACAAAGCCTTTTAATCCTAACATGCTTCATAAGCAGTCTCTACATGGTGCTTGTGGTAAAATGTGTTGAGTTACAAATCTTAGGTTTTGACTGTAATAGTTGACAAATCTGTTGATTGATGAAGAACTGTTGAAGTATTTTATATTTGGTCCTTGTATGGTAGTATCTGGTAGCAGGTAGCTAATGCCAGCCAGAGTGGCTAGTGGTAGGTATCTTATACTGTCCCACTGCGGAATATTCCTGTTGTTATTTATTATCTGTTCTTCAGCAAACTGAGCTTTGTGAGGGGGTACGTTTTGTAATTATCCAGTTACGTAACACTAAGTCATCTAATATTCATACCTTCCAATTTCAATTTCAATGCTTTCATATGAAGTGAGCTTCAAATGTGCCAAGCTGCAAACTGTATTTGGAGCTAAAGCATAACTCTGCACTTTACTGTATTTGATAAATATGTTAAAGATACTTATTGATACAATATAATTGGTATATGCATCATTTCTAGAAAATTACATAATTTTATGCATGCACTAAGCATTCTAGGCTTAATGCTGCCCATTTTGCAGGGCACTGAGACTATTCAGAGACATATTTTCTGACCGTACTGTAACCCAATCCTGTTGGTTGTTATACGCTAGACTGAGTCACATAAGCTAGCTAAATGAGCATCAATTATCATGAGGATACTTCAGACAAATATCTCCATACAAGAGGTTACATACTCCATTATGTGTTGTGATTTACGTTGTATGTTGGAAGAAACTGTTTTAGTCTATAGTACTATGATTTTCAAAAGTGAGTGCAGAAGATAGTTAAACAATATCATGACATTCGTTATATCTGTAAGCAAGTTGTTAATTTGAATAGGTGAGAAATGAATATATTATATAGATTTTTAGTTATATATGAAAGGAATTTATGAAAAAAAAAAAATTCTGAAATAGATGACTCAGATATTGAATTGAGAATTTCAAGCTGGATTATTCTTATTATCTTTACCATAGATTGTCAACAAGGTCAAAAGAGATAATCTTAAAAGTGTGGTACGGAAATATTCTCACGTCTCCTTAATCCATCCATTCTTGTCAGATTGCATTTTGTAAATTGCCTGTATCTTTTTCTCTAACAAAGAGTATGCTATTTAACTTTGAAGTGTGTATGGGCTGTTATTAGAGGCAATGTTTACTTTGAAAACTTATTCATATTTATATATTTATTTTAGGATCTTCATGATTCTTGTTATCATCATCATATCTTATTCAGGTTGTGCATGAGTGTAGTTGTGAACATTACATTCCACCTTCATAGCAAAATCTTGGTATTATACATATACAGTGGAACCTTGGATTACTAATTTAATTTGTTCCATAATGTAGCTCTTATCATGAAACATTCATATTTTGAAATGAATTTCCTTATCTGAAATAATGGAGATCTAATTAATCTGTTCCACACCTGAAAATTATTAAAAAGGTTAACATAAAAATCTGTTATTGTGGTAATTTATGCAAAGATAAAGTAATTTTCTAACAAATAACAATAGATAATATATAGTGGTTGCTTCCTATATCTCTAAACAAAGAAGCTCTTGCACTGTGCGAAAAACAAAGCTTGGACTGGGGTGTGTGTGTGTGTGTGTGTGTGTGTGTGTGTGTGTGTGTGTAAAGAGAGATAATTGTTGGACCAGATGGAGGAAAGATAAGAGTAATTCACAAAACACAAGCACAACATGAGAATTCCTTCCAAGGCAGAAAAAAAAGTGAACTAAACAAATTGAATGCTGGATGTCACTGCACCAAGTAACACTGGTGTATGTGGAGGTAGATCAAAACTCAAGTTTTTGCTCACAAGTTGAAGCAAAAAATCAGCTGAGTGACCGCTCATATCTCAATTTACTGGTAAGATGAGATGCCTGTAACCCAAGGTTCCACTGTGTATATATATATATATATATATATATATAAACCTCATGTGTTTCATTTTGTGTGGTGCATCCAATTGTTCCTCCAAACAGCCTCATACTCTGCATTCTTAAAGGCATGCTTCATAATGATGCTATATAGAATACTGAATAATTTTTCAGCCTAGCTGAATGTTATGATGTATTGCAGTTTATAAAATGATGCCTGGATGGTTTGGGGACCACAAAATTAATAATGGAATCGAAGAAATCCATAAGGGGAAAATCTTCCATTAGTCATCAGTTTTAGCGTAGTTAGAAAAGCAGATTTTTCTAGAAAGTGATAGATAGATTCTACATTTTTTACCCACTGTTGATAGTCTACTAAACACCAGGCTTTCAAATTTCAGGTCATTTTAATATTGTTAATGTAAATATAGCTCTTTTTGGTGTACATGTGTGTTCAGTGCAGTCACTTCTATACATTATGTAGATACAACATATCTACAAACCAAAGTTGTCTTCTATTTCATATAATGTTTCATGAAATGTCTTAACACTGCATCAAGCTATATTTACCATTTTGGATACATTATCTATTTTCGTAAAATCTCGTGTTTATTGCTGGGTTGTAACTGTAATCATAGTCGCCATATTATTTGAATGTTGAATATTCTATAGCTTGTAGAACCTCTTCCTACCAATTTTATTTATTTGGATGCAGTATACATTATATGCCTCCCATGACACTAGTTATACATACCTATGATTTAGTCTTCAGTTTGTGGTAAAGGTTTTTTTCCTATGCTGCTCATGGCACATGTTTGTAAACATTATGTTCTGCAACTTTAAGTAATTTGTTTATCAGTATGGTGAAGTATTTAAGGTGCATATTTTACATATACTACTACATATATGTATGTGATTGTTTGTAAAGTGAAAAATTTATTTTCTAAGCTGTATTCTGAGCATTTTGACTTCTTTCGTATTATAATTCACCTGTGATCAAAGTGCACTTTTACATCAAACTCACAAGAGAGGAAGCCCTTGCATTAAGTGTATGGCGGCGGTGGCAGCGGTGGTGGCGGTGGTGATGAAGGCAAACAGCTGTGTCGGTACGTGCCCACACCAGAAACACAGCCTGTGCACGTCAACACCTTCTTAGAGCTATTATCCATAGTGTATCTGTAATGGGAAAGCTTTGCTATAAGGCCAACATTTTGTAGATTTCCTACAAATTTAATAACTACAGTACTACCGATAAAACTTGTAATATTATAGGCAATGTATTGAAGTTGGCAGTTTGTATTTAAGAGGCTGAGAGTTACAACAAAGTTCTCTTACACAATTATGAAGACAATCTCAACATGAATTATAGTTTTTTGGTGTGTAGGTCAATTATGATTTCCGTGTTGGACTGGTTTAGTATGAGTCACTGTCCAAGGGACGTGGAATTTATTTACATGTCTGTAGCAGTCAAAAAGAAAAGACATGCTAAATTTATTTTGATCATCGATTGACAAGTGCCATGTTGTGTTAGAATTAATAAGTGTGCTGTAAGATGTGGAACTGTCAAAGTAGAGTGGCTTTTTATGAAATGTATAAAATGAATCACATGTTTTTCCAATATTTGAGTGTTAATTTTTCATCAGGTATCTAGATCATGGAATATGGCAAGTCAGAATAATTGTTGTGTATTTAGGCTGCTACAAACTATTGTTATTACTTATACATTTGTTATTCTTTAGTAATATGTGTGGGAAAATGTGTTCAAATTTATAATCAGTGAAAGAAATTAAAATGCATATTGAATTAGGTTGTGCCTGTCTCAGGGTTGTCATGCTGCTTCACTGTGTACAAACTGTGGTATTGAGGAAGGTTTTTGTCAAATTATCAGTGTTGTCCTTTGTGTGTTCAAGAATTTTGATTCCTTAGTTTTAAAGTAGTACATGAATTTGAGAGGAAAATTGATGAAACTCAGATCCACAGATACATTAGATAGAAGCAGAAACTTGCTGAAATGTATATATTTTTTTCTTTTCTTTCCCTGGAATACTGCAGTAAATGAAGTGCTGTTTACTAATCTGTTTCAAAAATGATGTAGAGAATATTGAAAGCATTTGATGTTTTCTAAATCTATGTTATATAATGGTGTATGCTATTAAGATTTTTCTAGTTTTGATAACTTAGAAAATACAGTAGTGGAATGAAGATTTACAGCCATGAACTGCCTTTAAGAGACAATATTTTAAATCTGAAAATATGACTTAGGTTTTCAGTAATCTAATTAGCAGTGTTAAGGATTAGAAAAAAAACGTGAGTTTTGGTACTGATTTGGTTTTGAACCTGTAAATGGAACAGTAGTTTCATTATCTTTGTGGCTTCAACTGAAGAACCACTTAGCTGTGGTGGTGATTAAGTAATTACTCTTGCACTCACAAAGACCAACAGCAACCTGAGCATGGCACACACACACTCTCTGGTCCTCACACTTCAATGATGAAAAAATATCTATCACTTAAATTTGTAATGAAATCTTGTTTAATGAAATGGAAGGCATTATTACATGTACCAGCTGCTCCAGAGGACTCGACTGTCTTGCCGGTATTTTTAGTTTATGACCGTACATTAACGTATATAAGTGGTAACTAGGGTGTATAGCTTTTTGTTTCATGTTAAAAATGAAAAAAATCATACACAGCTTCTACCTACAACTGTTATGTCAAGTGTTGTAAGCATTTTCAAAGTTGAGATATCTTGCAGATACTAAAGTATATACTATATACAGTAATAGGCCACTATGTTTATCTTGCAATTCTAGTAATGTTTTTAGCAATTGCATAAGAAGAGCTTTCTGTGCTCGGCTGTACATATCTGTTGATTGCCTTCTCGCAAGTTGATCATCATCAGATTGTTTCTATACTATACCTATCTATCAATATTGAGATGAATATCCAATATCTGCATAATACTATTTATTTTCAACTCCATGTTAGATCATTGGCTCAAAAAGATGAAGGAGTTACAGTCTGGCAAGTTGTTGTCGTAAAAACATAGCAAGTATTAAACTGTTAACCAGCAATGTATCATCAAAATACTATTAATTGCTTCACATCTTCCAACATTGCAGATTGTAACTGTAACCTTCAGTGATTATGATGATTTCAAACACTTATTCCAGTTAAATTTTAAAGGAAAGCTTATTACTGGAGAAAATCTCTCATTGTCTTTATCACTGCTGCTAAGCAGAAATACCTCAGGCTTATACTGATTTTCCTCCTACCTTACAGGGAAAACATGGCTACAAAAAGAACTTGAAATCCCAGAAACTCAAGCCTTTATATACGAAGTGCTTTTAATGTACTTTTCTGATTGTGTGACTGATCATTGTGAACTCTGATTTGTTTTCTTAATAAATGAAATTGATTTCTCTTTTACTGAACATATGATTATCTCACTTTCTCTGTATCTTAAACAATAAAACATCAACAGTCACTACCAAGCCCTGGTTTATTGAAATGTTAAGGAGTGCATTACACGTTCTATAAGACTGTTGGTCAGGCAGGAATATGCAATAATTTCGTCATTGACCAAGTTATGGGAAGTATAATAGTTTGCCGGACTGTTTGACATGAGAATGGAAAATTGTAGCTACTTGGCATAGCTATTTTGTCTAAAACGCTCCATTGAATTAATGCTCCACCAGTGAAATAATATAAGCTATGCAGTTATGTAGACAGTATATGTTGTTGAAATAGCAATCTCATTACGAATCTCAATTTAAGTAAATCCTCAATGAAAATGTTACTCATCTGTCATAGTCTTGGTGGTAACTGGCAACTGGAAACCCTTACCAAGAAAGAAGCCACACTGCACATTTACTAATTTCCCAGCCTTGTTGCAAGAATGTAGGTAAATTTATAGTTTCACCTAACCAACGATTTTCTCGTGTGGTTTATCTTTTTATGGGGGAGACATGAAATTAATCAATTATGAATCTGTTCATCCTCACCGATCTTGGGGAATGTGGGAAATTAAGTTTTTTTGGGGCAGCATTAAATCAAGTAATACGCGTTGATAAATTGACAAAATCGCAAACAAACTAGAAATACATTAATTACACCTTGAACAACTTGAACTGTCCCATCAATACGTGTCATGCAGGGAGGTGAGGAGGATGTACGTATTTATGACGTCATTATCGTTTGAGCTGCTTCGGAGCATTGTTTCGACAGGAACCAAGGAAGGTGAAGTGGAGGCGAATACCAGCGACCTCCTCTATTAATTACTAACCAGAAAAGAAAGCGAATAGCTAGCACAGAATGGATAGAGAAGCGTCAAGGCAAGAAGAAGGAAGAGATGTGTATGGAGTGTGATACATTTACGTGGGTTAAAGAAAATCAGCAGTGTGATATGTATGACCGCTAAGGCTAGACCGCCAAGCAAACATGGAGGACAGACAGCAGAGACGAAGAAGAGTCAGGAGGAGGAAGTGAAGAGCCATGGCCACAGAAAGGAACAACTGCGGAAATGTAAGGTAAAAGTCAAGAAAAAAGTGCCATAACGTGTAATGCATGTAAGCAATGGTTTCATTCATGTTCATGGGCGTCAGTAGTTCCTTTGATGGTGCGGGAGGAGGGAACATAAGGGACATAAATTCCTGAATCAAACATTGCCCTGAAGTTGGTTGTTGTTGTTGTTGATGATCGGATTATGAAGCTTAAGCAAACTTAAAAAAAAAAAAAAAAAAAAAAACAATAGATAATGAGGAAAAGAGAAGAGCAAAAGATAATTGTGCGAAAAAGAAAAGTGGAGTAACAGGGGGCAGTAAAACTACGGGATTGGACCTCCCTTTTATTCCTCCATACTACCCATGATGTTTTAAGGGACGAAGGAGGAGGGCAGGGCAGAGCAGGCGATATATGGCAATTTGGGGAAAAACTCTAAGGGTATAATATGCCATGTTTTATTTTTTTCTTTATGCTTATATTTCATTTTATTTATTTTTTCCCAATCTCAACCAGGAAGAATCTAAAGACAGACTAAATTAAATCTGGCTCAACGTTATTATGTAAGACCACCGCAATATTCGCTTAACGCTTAATTACTATGACAACAAAAGGATAAATACTATTGATTAAAGGGGCTGCCTCGTATAGGTCATACTGGTCTTCTGCAGTCTCCACCTTCCTATGTTCTTATCTCAGACATGTTTTCTGAAACTAACTAAATTTCTTTTCAAATGTTCTGCAGTTGCTATGATGCACACTTGCCATAATGAACACCTCATTGGAACAAATTGTTTCCATTACTACCAACTCCACTCTACATGACTAGCAATGACATCACTATCCTTTGCTTTCCAGAACCAGTATCCCCAGAGTGTCTTGAGATGGCGAGAGATGCTGAAAGAGCCTTATGAGAGGTAAAAATCCTGAGCTGGACCTCCAAGATCAGCAGATAATCATCGTGGAAGAGCTACCTGGCCTGGGTGAGTATTAGGAAGGGAGGAGTGAGTGAATATTTATCAATTTCTTGAGTTTATGAAGGAAATTCAAGTCTTATTTAGATAAAGTTTTAAAGGAGAGGAAAGAGAACACACACACACAGCACTTACCTATCCTGTAAGATTAGGCTAGTGTCACAGTGAACTTATTTTTCATTGTGGTGTATTATTCCACATTGATTTCTTGCAATAATGAATTCTGTAGCTAATATAGATATAGGTATAGATAAACGTGTTTAGCTTTATTGAGTGATCGAGTACGTACAATCACTATAATACAAACATTACATTCATAGGGTGGAATCAACTTTTAGGATGGACTATGTACAGTATTATGCAGGTATTAATACAATATGGTTTACTTGTATGTACAACACACACACACATACACACACACCTAAACTTAAGTTAAAAAATAAATCAATGTATAATTTTATACAATATCTATCAAACTAAGATCAATATAAGTAAATAAGGATTAATTACACACACGCACGCAGACACACGCATAAGCACATACATGCACACACACAGTCTCACATCAACAAGAAAGTAACAACACAACACAGCACAGCTAAAGTTTGGCCATTGTCACTTTGTGCAAACACACATTCTTGAGTCCCCCATTGTCTTGCTTCACATTTCATCACTAATAAATCATTTGAGCACATGAGTGAGCACCGGGAGCATTATTGTTGCTTCAGAATGTCAGAGTACTTCCTATTAATCCTTAGGACGACACTAAACTGCTACTGCAACTCAACTCCTTTTAAAAGGCTCTAATTAAAGTTGCACAGTTTTCAAGGATGTTTCTATAGTTTTTAATGATACCATGATAATTTCTTCATACTAAAGGAAGAAACTCTTGAAAACCCAGCTAGTGGGCCTTTGAAGGTAGTTGGGAAGAGACAGTAAAGAAACTGCTAGGGCAACATTTCAAAAAGGTAAAATGGTTTTCTTTACACAAGCAAACCGTAACTTAGGAATAGCCAGGAATACTCTTCATTTCTTATTTATATTCATTGGTTCTTCTATTCCAGGTTCTAACTGGGATGGCTCACCGGAAAGCTTAAACAGGTAAAACTCAGCACTGTTGTTAAAATGAGAAAATTAGATACTTGAATACATGTAGTAAAGAATCCACATCATTAACATGTATAAATGTATATAAAACTCTATAGCCATATGAGAACATCACAACATAGTGACTTTAATATGATGCTTCCACTAAATGACCTACGAGTACCTGTCATAGCACTTCAGCACTGAAAGTTTTCAGGCCAGTTCATTGAGAACAAAAATTACTAGAAAGGGAGGAGTTACTTGAGATTTGCTGATTTAGTCATTTACTAAGGCACCACCATTGAGAACTGGAGCAATACTGAACTTTCTTTCATTACTAACTTCTCTGCTGTTTGTCTAGTGGAGCAATGGCACCATGTATGAGTCTCCTCCAGTTGTTTCTTTCCTATGCATCTATCTCTGACTCTCATCCTTTGCAGTTCACTATTAATTCACTACTGCATCCATTCAAAGCTCAGTGGTAGTCTGCACAGGGGAAGGCTCTGTCAGTCCTCTCCGCCCAAACATCACATTCTCGTTAGTCGCGCTGACACTCAGAGGGCCTTCCCCACCCTCATCCTCGTCATCATGGTCATCGAAGTGCTCATAGGCGGGATTACGTCCTGAGGGAGTGGAGGCTGCCATGGCTGATATGTGCGGCAAGTGCTGGTGGGTGCTAAGGTGGTGGCGCTGGCCTGGGGGTGTGTTCCAGTCGTCGTGGGTGAGATGGTGGTCCTCCAGGATGTGGCCACCGCCATCACTGCTCCTGTTGCTGCTCTCATCACTCACTGCAACATGTTATACTCAGTAAGTAATAATAGTAGACTGTCTAGTAACCTATCACTCACAAAGTATCTAATATTTTCCCTTCTTGACTAGTAATGACCAGATATAAGCATTCCTCAAATCTTTAACATAGGAACTCAAATAGTATGAAAATTGGTGCAAATGCTTTAATTATCATATTCTGAATTAGTTCCATGCTGCATCTTCACTACTCTCAAACTGCTCCAGTTGAAGTGGCATAGGTTTCAAGAAAAGTTTTTATAGTTCTAATAAGGGTAACAAGATTTCAATATTATTAACAGGAAAATATTTTTGAAAACTTCAATTATACTACAAAGACAAAAAGTCACTTCAACTAGCAACTTTTGAATGTAGAGGAGGTGCGACAT
This sequence comes from Callinectes sapidus, assembly GCA_020233015.1. Classification (NCBI taxonomy): domain Eukaryota; kingdom Metazoa; phylum Arthropoda; class Malacostraca; order Decapoda; family Portunidae; genus Callinectes; species Callinectes sapidus. The sequence goes on along the minus strand of CM035208.1, from coordinate 5,570,654 downwards.
GATACGTGTCATTATATTGTTCCAGGAGATGAGAGAGACAAGGAGTGAGTGATATTTACACTGCTGCTTGGTTATGTAGGACACATTATCCATGGAGAAGTGGTGTGAGGGACGTGAATCCAGAGTGAGATCCTGCACTGAGTCATCGTCCATTGGTACACTCATATGAAGAACCTGAAGGAGAAAGAATTAAAACAACTTGGATATAACACGGTAAGTAACAATATTGGTAGGGTGAGTAGTGTGGGAGAGGAAAGAGAGAGGGACAGTGGAAAGGAAGAATGCACCAAAGAGGAGGGAAAAGGGTAGGGAGGCAGGTGGAAGAAAGATGAAGACCGATTCATAATTTTCTTTTCTCTATTTAATGACAAATACATCAATGCCTCTTATTAATTTCCTGTTTTCTTATCTCTTCCTCTTCTTTGACCCAATCTTTTAGTTTGTTACTCACCTGGACTTCATATTCCTTGGTGGACTCAATGACAGAGCCAGCCACTCTCTCATAGGGCGGCGCCACCACCACCATTGCCTTGTTGCTCTCATCACGGTGCTTGATGTATCTAATAGCAGGTGAGGAATGGGAATGGGAATGTTAGCTGATGACGGTTTTGCTTTGAGTACTTCTTCTCCTTCCTCTTTCCCTCTCTGCCCACCACCAGCTTCCTTCTTAACTTTCACTACTTCTTTTCCTCTTTAACCACTACCAGCTTCCCTCCAACAACTTTCACTAAACCCTGGTGTTACATTACTAGATATTACTAATCACTCACTGCCTTATACAGACACATTTCAATACCAACAAAAGCAAAGACCACAAAAGGGATAAGACGATGCACCTCTTCCACTGCACACAGATGTAGCAGATGCCGACCACGCCCATGACCACTATGATGCCTGCCAGGACAATGAGAGCCACCTGGATGCCCTCTAGTGTTGCCGCCTTACGTACCGGCAATGGGGGAGGCTCTGTCACCTGAAGGAGGACCAGAAGGGCAAGGAGCCTGTTAGCACCTCAACATGTATTGATAGATTTGTATAGATAAATAGGTGGGAAGTAACTATCGAGTTAATATAAGCTGCTGTTTCTGTCCAAACATTAGAGTATCCCCGACCCAGCCAAGTTTTTCCTTCCCATCTTTACACTCTCTCTATCTCTCTCTCACCGGGGCAGGGGGCAGGACTGGGGGCCGTATATCCTTGGCATTCATGCCATCTAATGCCGCTGTCACATGGAACAGTAGCTTCTGTCTCTCAGTTTTCTCCTCTGCCAGTCTATTGAGAAAAAATAGAATTTAGTAAGAGACAAAAAAAATGTAGATATGTCTGCACTTCGTATAATTAACAATATCTTTACATTATGGATAAGGGAAACACACTAGAGAATACAGGCCAAAGTATTTCAGCATAGTTCTCACCTTTCCAGCTGTGGGTGTTGGCGAGGGAGAAGCCGCCCGCTTGCCTCATCTACCACGTGGAACCAGACATCGGTGGCAGTGGCATCACTCTCCACAGTGCTGGTGTTGCCCAGGAAGCGACGTGACTCAATCTTCTCAATCCCGATGATGTGCTCTGAAAGAAGAGAGGAGTATGAAAACTATCCAAGAAAAACTGAGAAAAGGAGAAGGGAAAGACTTTATGAAGTTTCCTCAGACACTTCTTTCACTATGGCTATAAAGAAATGAAAAAACAATAGAGGCATGTATAAAGAAAGGAAATACTATTTTGAAAAGTACACAATAGAAAGAAGGAAAAGTATTAAGAAAGTGGGAATAAGTGAGTACTTAAGAGGTAGTAATGCAAACAGTGAGGGATACTATGAGGGTATCATGTGTACTGGAAGGACCAATTGAAAACTGGATGTCTGTTAATTCTACAGAGGTACAGTACAAGAGATTTTGACACAGCCATAAGGAATACTAGGGGGGGGAGGATGTATGTACCTGTAGGTCAAGATTGAGTGTTAGATGGATCAAAGGAAAGGAATAGGTGACATGAAAAATAAAGGTAGTTAGGAATGATAAGATGGGATGTTGCAGTGAGAGGTTCTAGTGGGAGAGGAGGTTGTACTTACTGGAGTGTTCTTGCAGGACTGCCACCAGGTCAGCTCGGTTGTCCTTGACGATTTCTGGTGAGCCGTCCACCACCAGCACCATCCGATGAATGTCCTCCACCAAGTTGACCTGTGGTAAGTATGATGCTTACTGACTGACTGACCTTGCTCCTCATCCTCATCCTCCTATTTCATGATGTTGAGTGTTTGAACAAATGAGAAAACATTCCTTCACAAAAGAGAATTAAAAGAGAGAATGCTTTCTACCCCCAGACACACACAACACATAAGAAAAGTAAAGAAGCAAACAAATACTCCAGTTCTATCACACAAAAGAAAACCACTCAAATTACATGCCATCCCACACACATACATACAACTTCCCATTCCTCACATTGTACTAACAAACACACATATATACCCCTTACGACTCCTCACACTGCACTCACAATAACAGGGACAGAGGTGAAGTGGGAGGGTCCGCCACGCTGGCCTGGGTTGTCCACCGCCTTCACGGACAGGTTGAATGGCAGCAGCTCACGAGGTACTGAAGACATCTCCCGCTCTGTCTTCAAGAGTCCAGTGTCCCGCCCAACACTGAAGTAACCGCCCCTGTTGCTCTCGGGCACCAGGTGGTATTCTACTGTGCCAAACTCACCAGAATCCTTGTCTTTAGCCTGTGAAGGAAGAAAGTTTGGTTAATCTGTAGAATAAGGCCTTCTACCCTATACACACCACACATATGCTTTGCTAGCATACTTACTGTTACTTAGATTAACTGTCTTTTCTAATAGCTAACATGATAATGATGATAATAAAAAGAAAACTAGTGATCTATTTGTACAACTTAATAAAGATAAAAAATTCAGACACACGCACACATATACCACTTTGCATTTTTCATCTCTTGCTAAAACTGACCAAGATATTTCTCAATAGTGCACACTGAGACTGATCAACACGACTGTGCCACTCACCACCACCTGCAGCACTGGCGTGGATATCCGGGAGTCCTCAGACACGTAGGCAAAGAACTTGCCGTGTGTGCGGTCATTGTAGGGTGATGAGAAGACAAACTCTGGCTTGTTGTCGTTTGTGTCGGTGACGCTCACATTGACCTGGCAGAGAGGAGTGTGTGGACAGGTGAGGGGCAGCAGTAATTAAGAACAGGTACATTGGCAAATCAAATTATTGCATCTTTAGAGACAACAGATATTTTTCTACCCAGCTTAATCTAATATAAAGCTGAAAACAGGCCCAAGTAATTATCTTTTCTACCTAATTATATACATATTTAGTCACTTATTCATTTGATATTTCTTTTTAAGTATGCAAGTCAAACTACATTATCCTCCCGAGATGAGTCCCTTACCTGTGCCTGCCTGTCCTCAGTGCCTGGTGGAGCCTCAGGAGCCTCCAGCACTACAGTGAGGGTGTAATCCTGCTGCAGCTCATAGTCCAGCGACCCCACCACCACCACACCACAGTGCCTCTCTGCAGTCACCTCCATGCTGAACAAACCTGCCCACCCCACCACAGATAACACTGCCACTATTACTCAAGTCTTGGTAGTAATAAGTTTAAAGAAATTCACAGATATTTTGGTGTCTTTATCTCCACTGGTTGTTGTGGAAGTTATTGAGATTCATTAAGTAAAAGTAGTAGTAGCAGTAGTAATGACAATCTCCTACTGACCTTCCTCATTGCCTTCTGTAATGGTGCAACGTAACTTCTTGGGCGAGTCAGGCCTGTTGAGCACCGTCAGTTTCTTCACCAGGGTATTGGCGGCAGCGTCCTCAGGTACCTCGGCAGAGAAGTAGGCATCCGTAAAGGTAGCCCAGAGCTCCGGGGGTGGCGGTTCCTCCCCCATCCTGGCCACGGAAATGGAGGCGGTGGAGGTGGTTGTGAGCTGTGGTGTTCCTCCATCACTTGCCACCACTTGCAGCTGTTTGGGTTGACAAGTGCTTCTTTAGTGATGCATTTTACCTCCCTCTCTCTCTCTCTCTAGCTTTGAAATTAATGTTCTTTGGGGGGTGTTTCTGTACTGCTCAATTCATTCACTTGCTTCACTCTTCTTCCATTTATCCTCTACTCTCTCCTTCTTCCTCACCATATCTCTTACTTCCTTTCTCTCACAAAACTGGACTTCTGGCTCAACCTCATTCACTCATTCATAAACTGATCTACTTTAATTCACTCATATTTCTCACTCATTCCTGTTACTAATACCACACTTTCTCCCATCTACTTACTCTCATTCTCCACTCACTTCCCTGTACCCATCTGTTACTCATGCCTCACTTACCTCAAAATCAGACTCCTTCTCAGCCTGTAGATCCACCTTGAGAGTGATGGCACCAGACTCACCATCAATAGCAAAGTAATCAGGTGCCTTGCCGTACCCCACCAGTTCATACGTCACCTGCAATGCCATGAAGAAGTGAGCGGTTAGGTTAGGTAGTTCTTTTTCTATCTATTATGGGTGTTTTTTCTTTTAATTCTCTCACTGGTAGGTATTTTTCTATCTATTACAAGTATCCATTTGTTTTACTGGTAATTATTTTTCTATCACAAGTCTTTATTCAATCCTTTCACTGATATCAGAAAATTAGCAGCACCTGAAGCAATGTATGAAATCTTTATAGGCATTTACAAATAAACATCTCATAAGCAATAAATGGAAGTGGCAGTCAAGGTGTTAAACAATAAATAACTAATCTTCCTTCCCTCTTCCTTACTCTTCTCTATCTAATACATAATTTTCAGACATTACTTAATCCTTCCCTTTTATCTCACTCCTTTCTATCAATCCCTCCTTTCTGGGTAACATATTCACATTGGTCCTGTCTTCCTGCTGTCTGTCTCATTAGTCCACCTCAGTCTACCCTGCTTCTCTCACCTCACTGTTGGGTCTTGTGCCATCAGCGTCTGTGGCGAGGACAGTGGCAACCAGAGTACCAGGGGCTGAGTCTTCTGCCAGTGTGAGGGGTGGCAGGGGAACACTGAACACTGGTGGGTTGTCATTGTCATCCAGGACAGTCACCAGCACTGAGCATGTTGCCTGTGTGGGGAAAGGATGGGGTGAATAAAAGTAGATGAGGAAGAAATGGAGGGAGAGTAAAATTAGGAGATAATAAAAGGAATAAAGGAGAAGGAAAAGAAGAGAAAATAAATATAGGTAGGTAGAAAATGAGGGAGAGAGAAAGGGAAAAGATAAAAAAGAGTAAAAGAAAATTAAGATGGAGAAAGAAAAATGTAAGAATGAATAAAGTAGAATGAACTGGAATAGTTTGTTTGCCAGAACCAAAAAGCCACACAATAGGCAGCCCCATTGTACAGGTATTAAAGTTACTCTTGCTCTCTCTCTCTCTCTGCCTCACCTGAGCATTATCCTGTGTGTTCTCCAGGGTGCCCACCACAATGGTGTGCCGAGGGGCTGCCTCATAGTCCAGGCCCCGGACAGTGGTGATACGGCCACTCTTGGGCTCCACACTGAACAGCTTGGGGTCTCCATTCACCATCACATAGGTAATCTGAAGGACAGAGACCATCCAATAAATAAAGACAGCACTATGTGATTGTACACAGTTCATTTGTGGACATATCCTTAAAAAAGCTGGATAAAAAATAAAGAATACAAAACACACTCTTGCTCATAAGTGCAAAAGAATATTTGATGAACTTTCTTCACTTGTAGAACAGATATTTTGTATTAGGTACTCACGGCAGGAACAGAGTCAGGATCAGTTGCATTAACAGTGGTGAGGACAGCGTCAGCCTTGTTCTCCGGCACGCTGGCCTCGTACACCCGCTGGGAGAACACCGGCAGCTCGTCACCCATGTCACTCACCAGCACCGTCACTGTAGCTGTGGACAGGCGTGGGTCGGCTGCTCCATCCTGTGCCGTCACCACCAGGAGGTGCACCTGAGGAAGGACACTCTGTTTACTTGTCTGTGGCATTCCTTATCCACCAGCAGATTTAGATAAATAATTGAACGGAAAAAGAACAGCCTCCATTTTGTTGTGAGGATAATGTAAACAGTGTGTAAACATTAAAGATGAATTCAAGCATTGGCACTTCACAATTCTGTAACTTTCAAGCAGACAGAAGCTTGGAGGCACACATGACCCTGGAAGCAACTCACCTGCTGCTTCTCATAATCCAGGGCCTTCTTGGTCTTGATCTCCCCGGTGGTGGCGTCGATGCTGAAGAGTGCCTCCTCCGGCACTGAATAGGACACTTCACCATAGATCCCAGTGTCCTCATCCATTGCCTGGTGTAACATGTGAGGGAAAAGTGAGGCTATGTACCATACGTACTATTGCACTTCCATATTGCATTCATTACTCTACTGACTTAAATATTATTCTAGTGAAGTACAATGCCTCTCTATTTACTATGTAACATTCTATCACCTCACTCATGTCACCACAAACATATAAATACAATATAATGTAGCATGACCTGACCTTGACACTGCCCACCACCACATTCTTGACCCCCTCGTTGACCCTGAAGGAGTACGGGAGCTCCACAAACTCCGGGTTCTTGTCGTTGATGTCGGCAACAGTGACGGTGACAGTGGCAGTGTTGGACATGCCATCTGGGTCCTCTGCCTTGACAATCTGGAGTGCAGTAATAATAAAAAGTTATGATGTACTGTTTCTATTTGTTTTATTCTAAGATTCTATGCCACTTACCTTACTCTTGTTAGAAAAGAACCTAAATATAATGATCTTTCCTTCTGTTACTATTGCTTCATGTTTAGTATGTACTCAATATTACTTAATTTCATAGTGCAGAAGATGTCCTTTCTCTTTCCTCACATCTTATCTCCACTAGTATCCTCTAATTTGGTTCTCTCTTTGTACCTTCTTTTATAATTCCCTTAAATACACTGATTCATATCTTATCCCTCTCTGTATCTTCTTCCCTAACATCCTTGAATGCACTCTGATTCTACAGCTCTCCCCACAACGCCCTCACGTCCCCAGTGGACCCACCAGAGTATACAAGTCCAGGCTCTCCCGGTCAAGGTGGTCAGCAATCCTCAGCGTCCCAGAACTTTCACCGATATCGAAGTGGTTCAGTTCGTTGCCGCCAACAAGTGTGTAGCTTGCTGCATCACCCTCCGGATCCAGAGCCTGTACAGTGACGTGGGGAATTAAGGTATTGAAATTTAACTTCCTGTACATTTGGTTGGAGAAAATGGAACTCATGTTTTATGAAGGATAATTGATGAAAAAACTAATTAAACTTGAAGTCACGAGAAAAATATTTAGGCAAAATAAAACCCAAATTCTCCTGAAAAGTTGCTGTAGAAAATGAAACTCAAACTCTAGTGAAAGATACACTAAAAACAAAATCTTGTACAAAATGATTGAACAAAATGAAACCCAAGTTCTCATTAAAGAAAGGAAAAGGAAGTTATACCTAAAAGTGGGAAAATAAATGAAAATCAAGCAGCAGAAGTAAGAAACAGGAGGTGGTGTTATGTGCAAAGTTCTTACACTGAGGGTGAGGATGGCAGAAGTCGGCTCAGCTCCTTCTGTGATGGTGACAGAGTAGCGAGGTTGAGTGAACACTGGACCTCCTGTGTTGGGTCCGCGGTTCACAATAACATCGAGGATACTTTGGCCATACAACCCCCCTCGGTCTGTCGCCTGGAGAACCACAATAGATAAGAAACTTCATTAACCCCTTCAGTATTATGATCTATATCTATTTTTTTTCAATATTTGGCGATTTTATACAGCTTCAGATACATATGTGGGGATTAGAATAGTGAAGATTCTAACCATTAATCTTCTGACCTCCTTAGAGCTTTCCTAATGTCAAAAAAATAATTTAATTGTATCCTAGTACTGAAGGTGTTGATGCTCTTCCCTACACACAAACATAGCTAAATTCCACACACACACACACACACATACAAACAGAATGAATACCTACCCTTAGAGTCACAGAATACTGCTCGCCAGACTCCACCGACCCCACCACTGCCAGCTCTCCTGTTGTGGCATTGAGGGAGAACTTGCCCCGGCCGTTATTGGAGACGTGGTAGATGCTGTACTCCACCTCAGCATAGGCTCCGGCATCAATGTCCTTGGCAGTGATCTGAGGAAGAGGTTAAGGAGTATGAGGGTGAATGAAGAGGAAGAGAAGGATACATGAGGATATTAGACAGATGGAAGAGAAGGGAAAGAGGAGGAAAAGGAAGGAAGAAGAAAAGGTTAGATGGTGGTAAAGACAATGAGGATATGATGAAAAAGGAGAAAAAGAGGAAAGGCTACAGAAGACAAGAACGAGGAAGAAAATGAAGGAGAAAAGGGGACACGAAAAGGAGAAAGCAAAACGGACTGAGAAAACAAGATGATAGGAAAGAAAACATGAATTAAGAAAGTAAGGAAAAGCAGAAAAGAGAGGAGAGAGGGATGAACAAGAATAACAAAACTTCTTCAAACACCAGGAATAGATATAACACCACCACCACCACCACTAATGTTACTACTACAACACCCTCAGACCATTCCAGCCACTCACCGTTGCCACCACCCTGCGCGCTGCCCCTGCTTGGATGGACACTGGTGGATAGACAGGGAGTCTTGGTGGATTATCATTGACATCATTGAGCACAACGGTGATGGTGATAGGTGCTGCTGCCGCGCCATCCTCCCCCGCCTCCCTCGCCACCACCTGCAGGCATTCACGTGCATCAGTCACATTCAAAAAGAGATCAGGAATTGGTTTTCAAATAGGTAGGTCAATGGAATGGATCTTTTGTTCGTGATGGGGACTGGCAAATTAGTGGGATTTTTTATTTTCATTGTTTTTGTTACCTTTGGCCAGCTTCTCCCTATTACATTAAAATAAATAATTGGGAACTCCTCTTTTCAAACATCTATGCATGCACCTTCACTACTTATGCTTTAGCTCAGATGACACAGGTTTTTAAGGGTGTTTTACTGAAGATTATAGAGATTACTAACTTTTCTATATTAACAAGAGACACATTCATGGCTCATCACCTCTGTGGCCTTGGAAAACATGGTGAGACATCAAAGGGTATTTGAATGTCTATTACTTCACAATATATGCTTACTTGGAAGGTGTACACGCCAGGGTTGGGAGGATCACGGTCCAGATTCTCCTCAGCCACCACCAGCACGCCCTCAGGATCCACCCGGAAGGCGGTGGTGGTGAGCTCCCAGGTGTAGGTGGGTGGGTCATCCTCAGGGGTCTGAATCAAGAGAGGAGAGGTCAGGGAGAGGAACTACCTATCAGCTGATATAGCGGCAAGGGCCAGGCGGTAGAATGACAAAAAGACATGTTAAGGCACTACTATGGTGGTGACACGTAGCGGGCCACACCCTGACTCATTCCCTCAAAGTTCAACACTGCTGGTGACGTTGAGGACTGAAGCAGCTGAGTTTCCACGTCAAAACAAAATATACTCGCTTTCCGTGATCTTTGCGCCTCTTTTCTATTACTTCTAATAACTAATACTTACTTCATACGGACTGACTTTAATTACCCTTTACTATAACTTGATAATGTATGCATAAATTGCAACACAAACAAACAATACCGTGATATGTGTAATATTTTCGAAGTTTCCACAGGTTACCATTTTAAGGAATGCACTACACACACACACACACACCAGGTCAGGGTCAGTGACGGAGAGAATGATGGGTCGCGGTTTTGGGTTGTCATCAGTGACTGGCGTGCCCGGTGCAGCATTCTCGTCTACGCTGCCGGTGTAGGAAGAGGCGGTGACCACGGGCGGCGAGGAGTCCACTCCAGCCACCTTGATGAGAAGCTTGGCTGTGGCGAACCTGCGGGCCTCACTGTTCTCCTCAGCCTGCAGGAGGGAGAGGAGGGGGAAGGAAGAAATTAGGACGAATTTCAAGGAGAATAAGGTACTACTACTATTACTACTAATACTACTGTGACGGTGACCATTTCACATACACACCTTCACAACAATCTCAAACTGTCTGGTCACGGCGCGGTCCACAGCATATGTCTGGGTGACGGAGCCGCTTTCTGGGTTGATGGCGAAGTAGCGATCATATGTCCCAGGGCGGCCAGACAGGAAGGAGTACCTGGGGAAGGGATGTGAAGGGAATAGTTCAAAGGTCCACATTCAACTGGTTAATTGATTGAAATTTTGTATTTTGTTACCGTAGAGAGAGAGAGAGAGGGGGGGGGGGGGAAGTTACCTTATTCAGAAAGAAGAAACAAAACTAAACTCACCAAAACCAGTCACAGAAAACGAAGCAATACAAGGCCAACCTAACCCATACCTGACTGGGGTACCAATAGCGTCCAGATCCTTGGCAAATATCCTCTCGGGCTTCACACTCAGCACTCCAGAGACCTCCAGGGACGTGACGGTGGCGGAGTACTCAGGGTTGGCGCAGATCCTCCCGACTCTGGGGCAGGAGGCGTACTCAAACACAGGATCTTGGTCATCGCTGTCCTCCACCATCACCGTGAGTGTTGTGGTGGTAGTAAGACGAGCTGAGCCTTTCTGTGCGCGGTCCTGTGTAGATGGTAATGATGGTATTATAGACTCTTAACCCCACTTAGTACTGGGGCGCATTTTCTAGCACGAGTTTTGGGTGTGATAGACGGTTTTGTTGACATTAGGGAAGGGTCTATGGAGGTCAGAGGATTAGTGGCCAGTCTGTACTATTTCAGTCCCCCACATGAGTTTCTGATGTATAAAACTGACAAATAATAAGTAGAATAAATATGGAAAGGCATTCCAGTACTGAGGGGTTACTATTTTTGAAAGGGAAAACATGAGAAGTTGAGAGAAAGAAAGGTTAACTGGTTTAAAGAAAGAAATATAGGTGTTGAATACTTGTTATAAAATTAATTAATAAAACAGAGCTTGGGAGAATCAAAATGTTGAGTTAGAGAAGACTAGCTAAGGAAAAAAAAAAGTAGGAAATAAGTTGAGAAAGATGTGAAAGTGAAAAAAAGTTGAGTTGTGAGGATGAAAAAAGTGAGAAAAACGGTGAAACTGAGAGGAAAGTGTGGAGATGCCAAGTCGGGGTGAGGGTCACGTGATGTCAGGCAGGGGAGGAGGGAAGAGTGGACGCAGAGAGAGAGAGGGGAGGGAAGAGGGAGGAGGCAAAGATCCGGGGCTGACGACCGTGAGGAAATGACGGATACATGTAAAAAGTCGGTCTAAGGTCACTGAAGCGTCAAAAAATTCATCCCCGTGACTTTTTCTTACAGCGTTATGGTAAAGAACATAAATTTCACACGATCAGTAATTAAATGGCAAGAGAAAGGACAGACAGCGAGAACATGAGTCAGTGAGAAGCGTGGTGGCCCGTGATGCTCGGAAGAGAAAACACGAAACACACAATCTGCATGCTAAGTGTGGGAAAATGCAAGACTGACGAGGGTTTGTCCGGGAAGGGAGGGGAGAGGGACAGGAAAACCAGGGAAACGGCACTGAAGGCGTGGGAAAATATGGCTGGTTTATTACATGCAGTTAGAAAGCAGTTACGGTGGAGACAAGGTGGAGGGGGGCGGGACGCTATGGGCTCCCTGTATAAGAGTGTATAATAGTATAGTAATGGGCTATGGCGGGAGGGGGGTATGTAGATGGTCCTCTTACCTGACACTAAAGATTGGCACTCTTTCTGCTAACAAAACTACCTTAGCAAGATACAAATATAAGAGTTCCTAATAATAGAGACGATATTCATTCATAGGCAACAATTACGTATTTACAAAAGGTATCTCCTCATCTCCAATTGCAGAAATGATTACCGAATTTCCACTGAGATTTAAAACTGGGAATCTCAGACTATTGTTCAAAGAGAATATTAACTAACTGGCCCACTGGTTGACTGACTGACTGACTGACTGACTGACTGACACAAGCACGCCAACTCACACCTCTCACTCAAATAAAAAAATAAAACTTCCAGTGGGATTCGAACCTTGGAACCACAAACCCACAGGCCACAAACTAACCTAACCTTACCAAACTCCACTCCAACTTACCGTGGCGAGAATAGTGACGTGGTAAACAGGAGATCTTTCGAAGTCCAAGGATCTGTTGACGGTAACGAGTCCCTGGTGGGGGAGCGTGATGCTGAAGATACCATAGCCGTCTGTCGCATCTCCTTGTCCGTCTCCTGGGATGATACTGTAGTACACCTGCCCGTTCACACCTGCAGGATTCGAAGGGTTGAGGTTAGGTACCATTTGATGAGTTAATGGTTAGTTGATGAATATATATGATTGTTGTGGGAAAATAGATGGGTACATAGATAGATAGGAGGATTGACAGATTGTTAAATAGAATGAGATGTAAATTGGTAGGTAGATTTGAATGTTGGAAGAAAGGTATGTAAGAAGGATAGATAGATAGATATACATGAATAAATAGATAGATAGGAGGATTGATTGATAAAATAGAATAAAATGTAGAAAAACACCCTTATGTTACATTTCTCAGGAAGCTAAACAAGGTCAAGTGGTCATGGGGTCGTACCTGAATCAAGGTCATCAGCATGGACATCCTTGAAGATGGTGGTGCCGACAGGGGTCATCTGAGGGAAGGGGGAGAGACGAGGAACATTAGCATAACACCTTCACTTCCGTTTTCTTTGTTTTCTCTTCAATTCTAACCCCTTCAATACTTGGACCTAATCTGGGACTCATTTTTACCACGATTAGATTATTTTATTAACAATTCAAAGGGTCTATGAACGTCAGAAGATTAATGACCTGAGTCTGCACTATTTCAATCCCCACATGAGTCTCTAAAGCTGCATAAGAAATAAAAAAAAATCAACAAATAAGCGGAATAGATACGAAAATGCTCCCTAGTAATGAAGAGGTTAACAGTGACAAAACACATGCAAAAGCGAGTCAGATTTAAGACTGGAAATTCATCAAGACAAAAAAATATATGGTAAGGATCTATTAATACTGGCCCTGATGGTTCGTGTAACTCCTTGCTCCTCCATACACTCACCTCAGGAACAGTGACAGCGTATGGCAGGCCGGAGAAGACAGGAGGGTTGTCATTGATGTCCGTGACTCGCACAATGACAGGCACGGAGTTCACCTGTCCGGGACCTGACCGCGGCTTGCATGACACCTGAGGGACGGAGAAGTACTTTGTTGAATGCCAGGGAAGGGTGGTTTATATATATTTTCCTTTACCTTATCTATTTATATTTACATTTGTTTATCTACTTATTTATTGATTCATTTACTTACCTACTTATCTACTCATTTATTTATCATTTTTTGACGGGAATTTTAGGCGAAAGGAGACCACTTATTGAAAGCCTATCCATATCTGAAAGCCTACCCATTCCTGAACCGATGCCCAGAGTGGATGCCCAATCTCTCATCACCGTGGCCAGAACTCGAGCCTAATTACGCATGAAGAAAAATGTAAGTGTAGTTAAGGTTCAGGTAGTTTTATGTGAAGGAAGAGAGTTGTATTGTATTTATTGTATTAACGTAAGTGTGTGTGTGTGTGTGTGTGTGTGTGTGTGTGTGTGTGTGTGTGTGTGTAAATAGGAAGGGGGTGTAGTGATGCCCTGAAATACGCCTCGGAGATTGTACCTGTGCCCCCTAATTAGGCCCTTCTACCCTTACCTGTCGTTACCTGTCGTTACCTGAGGCTCGGGAATGCTGGAGTACACGGTCATAGTAACGGGGAAAGAATGATGTAATCTGTCTCCGTATATTTTTTCTCTTTTTATGATTAAGTTTTTATTTCCTATTTCACGTTTTTGCTTCTGTTTTTTTTTTTCTGTTTTTATTTTGTATCTCTGTTTCTGTATCTATTTTCCGTTTATCTTTTTTTGCTTCTTTCCTTATTTTCTATTTCTGTTTCTATCCCTTTTTCCTCTTTTTTTCAATTTTCTATGTATGTTTATATTCCTGTTCTTACATAACTTTTTTTCTCCAATTTCTCTTTCTTTATCTGTCTCTCTTCTCTCAATCTCCTGTTTTGTTCTCCTTTCTTCTTCATTCTTTCCTTTATTTTTTTTATTTCTTTCTTACTCTTCCTATTCTACGTGAGGGAGGGAAAAAACCCAACCATTAAGTATTCTTCCTCCTCCTCCTCCTCCTCCTCCTCCTTTAGAACAAATGAAGCCAAACACTTTTTCTTCAATCGTATTGTAAATATATGGAATGGTTTGCCAGCGATTGTCGTCCAATCAGGTACTATTGAAACATTTAAAGTCCGCCTCGATAAATACTTCGAATCAAATCCCCGGTTGTCGCTGTTCACCCCCGAATAAAAACATGTTCGCTACGATTCATTAGGCCAATGATCATAAATTGTCCCGGTCGCGTTAATTACTCCCATCCTCCATACATGACACAGATAGCTCGGAGTGAACGGTCACTACTCTCCCTCTTGACCTGTGAAGGGCTGTGGATAGTCAGGAGCCCTGTCAGTTGGTGATCATCATCGGGATTTAAGGTACCAGGGGTCACCGCTGCAGGGGGTAACTGCATAGTGTGCGGCGCCCTCTAAAGGGAAGTACACTTTTACAGTGGTTGTACGGAGCTGGGGCCTGATTGACTGCTGCCTCTCTAGAAAGCGCCAGGCAAGGCTGCCGCGCCACCTCTTTGGCTCCACACTGTGTCCACACATACACTACACAACACTACCTACACGCATAGATAGCCCAGAGTTAACGGTCACTACTATTACTCTCGACCTGTGACGGGCTGTGTTTGGAGGAGGCCTTGTCAATTATTGATCATCATCGGGAACTGAAGTACCAGGGATCAATATTGCAAGGGGAAACCAGCATACGGCGTCCCTACAGGGAAAGTATGCTACCTCAGTGGATTGTACGGAGCTGGGGCCTGATTGACTGCTGCCTCCCTAGAAAGCGCCAGGCAAGGCTGCCGCACCACCCTTTCGACATACACACTGTGCATCCACGTACACATTACGCACACAACAATACATTTACCAAGCATTAACACCTTCCCCCACAGACACTAGTAGTCAGTCGTAGATTACATGTTTCCTTTTCACTCTCTACAAAAATTCCATGTGGTTTTTCTATGCCATATGGTATCGCCTTTTTTCCTGCCAGCCTCGGCTGGAGGGAGGGGTGGGTGGGGAGGAGCCTTCTGCTTTGCTGTCCTGTCTCTACTACTGATAGTTAGTAAGTAGTCGCAAACAGCCCAGTAAGGACCTCAGGGTCTGTTGCTGTTTGTCTTCCTTTGTATTCCTTTGTATTCCTCCTCCTCCTCCTCCTCCTCCTCCTCCTCCTCTTCCTTCTCCACCTCCCCCTCCACTTCCTTTTCTACCTTAACTTCACTTCCGCATTCTATTCTCTCTTCCTTTCCTACTCTCTCATTTCCTAACAAAAACAGGGAAACGACCATCTTGTTTCCTACTCTCTCTCTCTCTCTCTCTCTCTCTCTCTCTCTCTCTCTCTCTCTCTCTCTCTCTCGTTTACTAACAACAACAAAAATGGACAAACTGGTTCATTGATTGATATTTTGGCGCTGAAATAACAAGATCGTGTATCACAGGAGGAGGAGGAGGAGGAGGAGGAGGAGGAAGAGGAGGAGGAGGAGGAGGAGAATGTGGGGCAGGACATGACATTTGGCCTAGGTTTTACACCACCACCGTTACTCTCTCACGCTGGCTTCCTCCTCCTCCTCCTCCTCCTCCTCCTTCTCATTCATTCATTCTTCTGTGGTCTTCCTTCACCCAGTTTTCCTCTTTAATTGAATATTTTCCTTCACGTCTTCGTTCATTAATTCATTCCAATATTTATCAAGTCAGGTCATGTATCTATTCATTTATAGTTTTTGTATTCTAATTTGATTCATATATTCTCTCTCTCTCTCTCTCTCTCTCTCTCTCTCTCTCTCTCTCTCTCTCTCTTCTCCCTCTC
>CM035208.1:5485302-5487645 GCA_020233015.1 Callinectes sapidus | reverse complement strand
ATATATATATATATATTGTTATAACATTAAGATTCCAAATACTGAACACCATTTAACGAAAACCAAAGTTCATAACGAAGGTACAATTAACACCAAATTTCCGTGCGGCGGTGAAAGCACTTACTGGTGGATCAGTAAAGTGATGAGTGGAGAGCGGAGCAGCGCGTCCCACCAGCTGGCTTGCTGAGTGAGAACTGCACTACTGCCACTGCCGCTGCCACTATATACTGCAGCAGTCTGGTACTGTCACCGAGACTCAGTGAATGTACGGCACTGCTGGCCCGGCCCGGTGATACAGTGACCGGCAACTTCCCGTCCTGCGCCTCCTCCATCGTTGCAGAAATAAGTTAACGATAATGAAGCGAGCCGTCTTCCACTCAGGCTGCTCTGATGCTATCATATCAGTGCTACGAATGCCAAGTCTATTATTCTTTCGGAAAATAAAAGAAAACAAAAGAAAAACATGTTGTGCATTGCATATTCGCACAAGGAGGTGACTTGCGACTTTTGACTTGACTAAATAAGACATTGAAGTGAAAACTCGCCAGAAAGGATGAGCAGAAACAACTTTCCAGACACACTGACAGATCGGCGACAGGTTTTGCCAAACCAAATATGAAAGTCAACACACACACACACACACACACACACACACACACACACACACACACTCTAGTGTAGTGGTTACCACACTCGACTCACAACCGAGAAAGCCCAGGTTGAGACCCGGCCGCGGCGAGGCAAGTGGGCGAGTCTCTTAATGTGTGTCTTCGTAGCGTCTGTTCACCAGCAACAAGTGGATACGAGCCTGTAAGCCTCACTGTCCCGGTGTGACTCTTTCCTACAGCAGGGCTACTCAACTGGCGCTCTGCGGTACGAATCCATATCTTTTGAGTGTTGTAGTTGGACACCAAACCCCAGGAAGATAAAATATACCTGAATAACATGAAGGTCCTGCTGATGAATTCTTAAAATATTTTGATTTTTTATTTCCACATTTTGTAAATTCTTATTAATAAAGCAAACAGTGAACATGAAATCAATACAAGTCCTATGGTTATATCACCGTGTTCTCAGATTGATTGTTTATCCTCCATGATTGCATGTAAAATAAGATATTCGGACGTATGCATATATTGGAGATTGTCTAACTGGAACTTTGCTCCTAATAGTTGAGTAGCCATGCCGTGAAGGAACAACTGGCTGGCTGACCTGCAGACGACTTGAGGTGATAAAATGAACCATACACTCCTCCTCGCACCCACAACGCCCCCCCCCCAACACAAACGCACGCACACAGATATAAGAGCCTGTATCCACGTACATGTTATCAGTGTAGACACCAAGCCTGTAGTGACACCTGTTTCTCCTGCCCTTGATTGTGCCGGGCCGTGACAAGTGATCACCTCGACATGCAAAGCTGAGAGAAATGTGCAAGGAGAACCTCTTGAGGGGCACGCTCATGTCAGTGACCTGGAGCACCTCAGCCACGGACAGACCCATATATGTCTATTGTTAATAGTATTTTTCTTTTATTTCACCTACTGAGTAATGATCGGATTTTAAACATTTTCTAGCTTTGCCTTCTGATTTCTTTCATCTTTTATTGTTTCAAAATTTTGCCAATGAAGAATTCCTCTCCTTGTGGTGACGTCATATTATTTCATCTAACTAGTACCACTGGGATTATTAATGCTATTCTTCATTTACTGATTGGTCACTGTTCTCGTTGTAAGGACTCCACCACATATCATATTTTCAAAGACATTGTGTAATGAACAATTTCTTCAACCATTATACATAAAGTTACTAAGCTGCTGTGATTAAATACTCGGCATGTCACTGTAGAAACGTGCAATATGGTGCTCTGCTCGTATTAATTTACGTAACAAAAAGTCTTACAACCGTGATAAAGTGAACAAATAGAACTGTGAACCTCAAGCTCGCCTATACTTCATTTTCACTCTTTACCTAATTCATGTCGTCATCATTTTACGATCAGCAGATGAAAATTCGAACCTTTAATCTAATTGTATAAAGGACAGCCTTCATAGTGTGCATGAGGAACAGTGACTCTCTGGTCTGCACTAGAGAGGTTGCCAAATGCTTTATAACTGAACTGTAACCATCGTTGAATTAGCTATCTTACATTTTCACGTGTGGGTCCTCTCTTGTATCCAGACATGAACACCATCTCGTGGCAGAGGACCTTGGGTGTGGCATTACGCAGCCGTTAGCCAGACAACATGACCCCCCTGCTGATAGGATACATACGCCAACCAACAAAGCAAGTCATCTAGTTGCAGGTTACCAGAGCCTACTGACACTGATAAGCGGAAAGGT
>CM035208.1:5475302-5480302 GCA_020233015.1 Callinectes sapidus | reverse complement strand
CAACAAAGCCTGACTCTTACAAAGATGAACCAAAGCGCCATGACAGTGACCAAGGATATTATAATCTTAGAGAATCCTTGACAGTGACCATGACAGCGCGAATAGATGTACGTCAAAGAAATACTACAAACAATTTATACACTGCACGAGTGGCAATGGTATGCTTGTTACAAGGAAGACTGGGGATTCTGCAGATCTTGTTAACGAAAATCTGACATACAGTACATGTGTGTTAGAAAAGGTAAGAAAACTGAATAAGGATGTCATGAGGCCACAGTCCCCTCGCCTGGATCCACCGCACTCCTCCTGTGTGTGAGTGGCGCGGCCAGGACCAACCGGGCAGCAGGAGTGTGGTATTGCTGTCCTTGTGAGTGGTATGACTGTGTAGCATCAGGCGCCACCTTCCCACAGCAGCGACAGAATGGATGCGACAAATTAAGAACACAAGAAAACAAGAGAAGCTGCAAGAAGCCACCACACCTACACGTGTTATTTGCATATGTCATCTTCACCTAAAAAAATAATGATGAATAAATAAGAACGTAATAAAACAAGGGAAGCTGCAAGAAGCCGTCAGACTCACACATGGCAGTTCGTGGATGATGACCCTTATCTACCTATTTGCATGTATCATCATCATCATCATCATCATCACCATCCATAAATCTGTACAGACGCGACAAGTTTGTGTTGCGGCAAAGTACACCTTAAGTACGTGGTCTGGTAAATCTTATGACACTAAAAAATCTTTCTCGTTACATGCAAACCTTTTGTTCCTTACCTGTTAAGTTTTCAGTAATACAGTGAGAAAAAAATATTTCATGAAACTGTGATGACTTTTGAAAGGGTAGCGGAGAATGTATTTGGTTTCTGTAAAGCCTGGAGAAGTAACAATTGTATATCACACACAATCCAGGTCTTTTCAACAAACTTCCATTATGTTTCTCTTTATTTTTCGTATTGTTAAACACTTCGCTGTTGCTACTCACCTACTTCTAACTGCTCCTATTACAAAGTAGTGAGGACTTTCATGGGTGTTTGTGTATCAGTTGGCTATGCCGCCTCTGTATTAGTTGTAGATGCCAGGGGAAGTATTTTTAGTAAAGCGAGGGAAACCCGTGTGTAGAGTAGACAGGGAGGAAGAGAACACGTGGATTGGATGACAACAACTAATACATTTGCATAATTTTAGCGATAATTAGGCTAAAAATTCTGCATCACAAAAGACCCCGGCCACGCAGCACTAGAACGAGTCCTTACCAAAGCCTGAAGTGCTTAGAAATACGTGACTTAGCACACTTCTCAGCACACCACTCAATGTAACGACAAGTTTCAGAGATCACCACGACTATGATATCCTTACTCACCTCAAGATTCTCCATTTTTTGTCAGTTCATTAGCATTTCGTAATCTGGGAGGGGGATGAGGTGCTGAAGCTGGTACTATATGGTAGGCACGGAGCAGCTGCGTGATAGATAATGTGATAGGATGTGTGATTAGTGATGGGAAGGGAAGGCTGTGGTGGAGGAAAAAAGACGTTCTTGGCTGACTGAGGATGAGTGTGACTGGGTGAGGTGAGGTGGGCAGGGTGTGCTCCGTACATTCACGTGTTGGAGGAAGTGAATGTATGTGGTCAGTCTGCTGCAGGACGTGAAGTGTGGGTCAGTGATGGATGCCGCGGTGCAGGGAGGGAAAGATGGCATAGGCGAGATAAAAACGGGAACACTGTAACAAATTAACACCTTAGAACATGAAGTGAATGCAAGATTAACAACACCACATCGTAACACACAACCTTGGGCTCACCTTCCACTTCGAGGTGACTTCATTCTTTTACGTATACAAAAGTCTGGGGCAGGTTTTGCATAAAGGGACTTATTCAGCCTGACAGATTCTATGATCAACTCCAAAAGGGAGTTAGAATTATGCATACACGTTCAGACAAACAGACGGATAGACCAAAAGATAGACGAACACACACACACACACACACACACACACACACACACACACACACACAAGAGGCAGACTCTTGGGTTGAGGTTCACAAACACACACCGCAGCCAACCCTCGAGGACACACACAGACTCACTGGGTGATAATGATGAAGGGTAATGCCACCGCTACACTACAAGTCTTTTTTAAATACATTCATCTGGAGGAAAGGAAATAATATACAATACAATATGACTATGACATGACAAGAAAGCTACACAGCGTACTAATGTACAAACAGACAGGTGTACAAACAGGTGAGTGTACAGCTGTACACTCACGCATCACGAGGCGCAGTGTGGCGCTGCGCGGCGCCGCGGCCCTATACACGCTGGGCGGCACTGGCAGTCTGGCACTACCTGAGGTGCGCGTCGCGCAGCAGGGCCAGCCAACACGCCGCTACCATCAGCAGGCTGCTGCTGCTGCTGCTGCTGCTGCCCGCCACACTGGCGGGCACTTCACACACACTCTTCAGTATTGGGACATATTTTCATATCTATTCTGCTTGTTATTTATCGATTTTATACAGCTTTAAAAACTCACGTGGGGGATTAAAACAGTACAGACTCTGACCATTAATCACCGCCATAGACTCTTCCAATAAAACCGTCTAATCACACACAAAACTCGTGATGAAAATGTGTCCCAGTAGTGAAGAGGTTAAGGCGTCCGATCTGCTGCAAATCTGTGGAGTGTTTTGTAAGGCGATTGTCAAGAGAAGAGCGGCAACCACAGCGAGGGAAAGTGAGAGTGGCGGGTTGATTCTGGCCATGCACCCCAGTGAGTGAGTGACCTTGTAGTAAGACGCCCAAAACTGAACCTTTCCTAATCTTTCCTACACACACACACACACTCTCTCCTCTCTCTCTCTCTCTCTCTCTCTCTCTCTCTCTCTCTCTCTCTCTCTCTCTCTCTCTCCCCTAGTAACCCTTACAGTTGCCTAATATGAGGTAACTAAGTGGTTTGGTGTAATCTCACTTAAATCTCTCCTTACACGCCACAGTAACTTCGACAGCTGGTGATTATCTCCCCGTGGTTCTTTGGGGGAGATGTAAGGATGAAAGAGAGGGAAAGGGAGGGAGAGGGAGAGGAGGAAAGGGTCAGGAGGGAGAGACAGATTATCCTCAAACACCTCCATGCTTTACTTCTACTATTTCAAAAGGCTTTATCTAAATTGAGACTGTTTTTTAAGGTTGTAGAGGCAGATTAACAACATTTCCACATTATAAACTGAAGAAAGTGAGGAAGGTAAGCACTCGTATTCTGAAACACTTCCATGCTTCACCTCCACTATTTCAGAAGGCTTTGTTTAAATTGACACGTGTTTTGTAAGGGTGTTTTTACTATTGTAGAGGCAGATTGACAACATTTCCACATTATAAACTGAAGAAACACTTATGAATATCTTACTAATTATCTCTTTGGCCTTTGAAAATAGTCGTGGTGAGAGAGCAAAGCGTTACCAAATACGGACCAAAGAGAGCAGATTGGAAGAAGATGAAGGAGAGGGAGAGGAGAGAGGAGAGAGGAGGAAAAGGTCAGAAGGGAGAGATTGAGGGAGGAGAGCAGATTGGAAAAAGGTAGTTAATGGAAGGAAGAGGGAGAGAAAACAGGGAAAGAGAGAAAAGAGAAATGTAGAAAAGGAGAGAGAAGGGAAATGAAAGAAATAGGAAGGAAAGCGAGACAGAAAAGTAATAACAGATAGAAAGAAAAGGAAATGTAAGAAAGCTATAATGAGAGGAAGGAAGGAAAGATTGAAGGAAAGACAGTAGAGAATGATGATGAATTGTAGGGTTGTGGTGATGGTGGTGGTGATGGTGGTGAGAGAAGGCAGGATGTTGTGGTGGTGGGTGTGGTGGTGATGGGTGTGGTTAAGAGAGAAGAGATGGAAGTGATAGTGAAGGGGAACCAATAGACGGTGGAGGAAGTGGAGGAGGGAGACCAAGACGAAAAAAAAAGAAAAAAAGTCATTGATTTCTTTGTCTGGAATTAATCATTACAGCTTTTCAATATCACGCTGCAGAGAAGGAAGACAGTCACCCTTCCTCTTCCTCCATTTTAACATGCAATTACTCTCATATTTAAGTGCTGGTGTGAGGTGGAAGATGAAATAAACTTTTGGTACCAGTGAGTGACGCGTCTGAGGGACTGAGAGTAAATAAACCTTAAAATATTTCCCTCTAATCATTTTCTACCTTCCATAACCACACCACAAGACCACCACACCACCACACCGCCATCCTCTCCCTTTGTGTACAGTGGAACCGCTTGTGGTCTGGAGGCCTTGGGATCCCCGAGCACAAGGGTTCGAATCCTGGCTACGGTCTGAGTGGAGACTGGGCGTCCACTCGGGGTAACGGTTCCCAAATGGGTGGGCTTTAAATTAGGAGGTCTCCATTAAGTAGTCTCCTTTAGCCCATAAAACGCCCACTTTGTATAGATAAAAAAAAAAGTGAGTGAGTGACTAGAAGTAAATAAATCTTGAAATATTACTCTCTAATTCTTTTCTATCTTCCATAACCACCACCACCACCACCACCACCACCTCACCTGGAACCGTAGAGTGGACGGGCTGAGGTCACTATCCAAGGGCTCCACCAGCTGCAGGCGACTTCCATTGAGGGCGAAGTGCTTGCTGCCCTCCTCGTCCAGGGATAACTCCACCTCTGCCACCGGGTCGCCCTCCAGAGGCAGGTCAGGGGGCGTTGTCAGCTGGTCCACTTCTGCAGGAGGGGAAGAAATAGGGGAGAGAAGTGAGTGGGCTGTATATTTCTTATTATATATGGAGCGTATTAGAATATAAGAAAATGAGGGGGAATTGCGAGAACCTGTTAGGCCTACTCCCCCCCCCCCCCCTCTCTCTCTCTCTCTCAAGGCGACACGCGACCAACTTCTCTTAATAACCACAATAAGAATATAAAAAAAAACAAGAAAAGCGAAATAAAAATCAAATATATTAAGGCCACGATGATAAATAAGAAACAAGACAATGAAAAGAAGAGGAG
>CM035208.1:5361709-5378260 GCA_020233015.1 Callinectes sapidus | reverse complement strand
CATTACTTCCTCTCTACTTACATTACTTACTTACATTACTTACCTCAACTCGTGTATCTGTACCACTCACCACATATTTCTCTTCATTTCAACTAATCCTAACCTAACGTGGCTGCCCCTACAGGTCCACCACAGCTGCTTTGAGAACTCGATATCCACGTGTTACTTTGGCTTCTATGGGGTGCCTAAGGACAAGGTGAACAGCGTCAGCCCTCTGCTCATGGACACACTCACCAAGATCGGGGCCGGCGAGATGACGATAGAGATGGACACAATGAAGGATATTCTCTCCAACCTCATCCTACTGCAGGACTCGAGTCTAGAGACCATCCCCCATGACACTATTGCCAACAGTGCTATTGGCGATGTCTTGTACGGCAACACCACTGAGCAAGTGAGTCCTGCCCTGTGTTTTTGTTGTATGTTTGGTGGTGTTTGTGTGGTTGATTTTAAGGTGAATTGATGTGTTAGTTGATGTTTTACTTGCGTTTTGGTCCATATGTGTGTTTTTTTTCTTTATGGGAAGTGTTGACATCTTTAGGGTAATGTTTTTGACTTAAATCTAACCTTACTTTCTTCCCCAAACAACCTAACCTAACCTAACATTATCTTAACTTACCTAACCTAACCTAACCTAACCTAACCTAACCTTCTCCCCCCAAACAGCTGGACCTGCGGCTAAACAAGAAAGCCTGGTACGAAAAACTACTGAACGAGAAGTCATGTCAGTACTGGGCAGATTTGTTGTGTAAGTACTTCCTGGATGGTCATTCTGTGGTGGTGCGTGGCGTCCCCTCCATGGCTGAGTCCGCGCGTCTGGAGGAGGAGGAGAAGAAGCGTGTGGAGGCGAGGAAGAAGGAGCTGGGGGAGGAGGGGCTCAAGATGTGGAAGGAGAAGGTGGAGAAGGCCAAGGAGACTAATGAGGTGAGCTGTGTTAGGTTAGGTAAATTTTTTGAAGATGATTCTTCGATAGAAAGTTATATTATCATTATATTGTAATATTTTTTGATGTTTGAAAGTAACTTAGTAAAACTTGACACATGCACACACAAAACCCTCTAAAATAAACATACAAACAAACACACACACCTCCACAAACAAACACAAAAACGCAGCACAAAAAACCTAACCAAACAAACCCAAAATGCAAAAAAAACCACAAAAAAATCACATTTTCTCAAACACATACAAACACACCACCACTCAACACACACATAGACACACCCTTAATACACACAAACCCACAAACAAACACACTCTAACCTCACACACAAACATACAAACCTAACCTAACCTAACCTAACCTAACCTAATTTTTTGCCGCAGATTCCCCCCCCAAACTACATGCTGGAGTTAGTGCCAGTGCCAGGTTTGGATAGCATTAACTTCCACCCACTCACGGCCTACAACAACCACCTTGAGTCCACTCCTCTCTCCTTCGCGTCCTCCACCTCTTCCACCTCCATCTCGGCTCAGATCGGTCGTCGCATCCACTCCCTTCCTATCAAGTTCCAGCTCGATGATCTCCACTCGAACTTTGTGCTGGTGAGATGCTGTTCGTTCGTATGTTTGTCTTGTTTTGGCGTGTTTTTTTTTGTTTAGTTTTGATTTTTTTTCGATTTTTTTCGTGTTTATTTTTTTCTGTGTTTGTCTTGTTTTGGTGTTTTTTTTTTATTTGGTATTGATTTTTTTACTTCAATGTTTCTTATGTTTATCTGTTTTTTCATTCGTTTTTTCATTTACATCGTCTGTTCCTAACCTAACATGACATTTGTACAACACCCTATCTTTATTTATTTATTTATATGTTTATCTTGTTTCAGCATCATTTTTCATTTAATTGCTCTTTTTCCTTAACATTTTCCATATTTATCATTCATTATTTCCTTTTATTTATATTCCTAACCTAACCTAACATGACCCACATTTCTCTCTTTTCTTTCAACATTTTCCATATTTATCATTCATTTTCCCCTTTACTTCTATTCCTAACCTAACCTAAACCCTAACCAACAACTTGCACATTTCCCCACCAGATGGCAGCAATCTTGGACACTTCAAAGGTCCCCACAGAGAAGCTCCCTTACCTCACACTGCTCCTGGACCTGATCTTTGAGTCCCCCATAGAGAGGGACGGCGCTGTGGTACCCTACGAGGAGGTGGTGAAGGAACTGGCCGCGGACACCCTAAGCCGCGATGCCAGTGTCGGGCTCGTTCTCCGCGGCGGCAGCAAGTTCTCGTGTGGTTCTTTCTGCAGTAATGTTGCGGTCGTTCTCAAGGTTTGTTTTGTTTTTGTGTGTTTTTGTCTGTTTTTTTTGCGTAGTTTTCTCAAGGTTTGTTTGTTTTTTTTGTCTGTTTTTTTTTTTTTTTTTTTTTTTTTTTTTTTTTTTTTTTTTTTTTTTTTTTTTTTTTTTTTTTTTTTTTTTTTTTTTTTTGCGTAGTTTTCTTTCTCGTTTTTTTTTCCACAAAACAAAAACAAAAAACACTTAAAAATCCCTAAAATCACCCTTAAAAAGTACCCCCTAAAACACCTTTCAATTAATAATCACCCTTATTTTTCTCTCCCTTAAGGTTGAGATGGACTTAAAAACCCCTAAAATCACCCTTAAAAAAGAAAACCCAAAAAACACATTTCTACCGACAATCACCCTTATGTTTCCCTAAAATCACCCTTAAAAAAACACCCCCTAAAACACCTTTCTACCGATAATCACCCTTATGTTTCCCTAAAATCACCCTTAAAAAAACACCCCCAAAACACATTTCTACCAATAATCACCCTTATGTTTCCCTAAAATCACCCTTAAAAAAACACCCCCAAAAACACATTTCTACCGATAATCACCCTTATGTTTCCCTAAAATCACCCTTAAAAAAACACCCCCAAAACACATTTCTACCGATAATCACCCTTATGTTTCCCTAAAATCACCCTTAAAAAAACACCGCCCAAACACCTTTCAATTAATAATCACCCTTATTTTTCTCTCCCTTAGGTTGAGATGGCCAAGTACAAGAGGGGCGTGCAGTGGCTGAAGGAGGCGCTGTACAAGAGTCAGTTTGTAGGTCAGAGGGTCAAGGTCAAGGCCACTAAGCTGGTTAACTCCATCGGTGACCTCAAGCGATCTGGACCCAAACTTCTTAACCTCATGTTCAATAATATCATCTTTAATAATGGTTAGTATGTGTGTTTTGATCTTTTTTTATCTTTTTTGATCTTTTTTTAACTTATTTTTGGGGGGGTCCAAACTTCTTAATCTCATGTTCAATAATATCATCTTTAATAATGGTATGTATGTGTGTTTTGATATTTTTTTCCCTTTTCTATTTTTATTTTTATTTTTATTTATTATTATTATTTTTTAGGGGGGGTTCTTTTTTGTTCGTTTTTTTGTATTTTTTGTTTGTTAGTTTATTTGCCTCTTTTTTATTGATTTATTTGTTTGTTTATTTATTTTCTATTGTTTTTTCCTATTTATTTGTATGTTTGTATTTGTATTTTTTTGGGGGGGCGCTCTGTTTATTCATTTTATTTGTTTTTGCTTACTTTTCATGTCCTTGTTCTTTATTTCCTTCCTTTCTCCTTCATTTTCCCCTTTAATAAACCCAAACAAACTATTAACCCCCTTTTTTCACCATTCAGCTCACCCAAATCTACAAAAAAAACATATTTCTTCTTTTTCTTCCTTCCTTCATTTATTTATTTATTTATTTATTTATTTATTTATTTATTTATTGGCAGACACGAACAAGAACCAGCAGAGCATTCTAAAACAGGAGAAGTTCTTGAATGCATTGCTTGACAGACTGGCCACTGATGAGGACCAGGTGCTGAAGGAACTGGAAGAGGTAAGATAGTGTTTGGTTTTGTAGTGTATTAGCGTTTTCATTTGGTTTCTCTCCATTTTGTGTTTTTTTAGATTTTTATTTGTGTCGGTTTTATTTTTTTTATTCTGTTTGGTTTCTTTCTTTCGTTTCGTGTTTTTTTAAGATTTTTATTTGTGTTTGGGTTTTTTTTTTTTTTCTGTTTGGTTTCTTTCTTTCGTTTCGTGTTTTTTTAAGATTTTTATTTGTGTTTGGGTTTTTTTTTTGTTCTGTTTGGTTTCTTTCTTTCGTTTCTTGTTTTTTCGATTCTTATTTTGTGTTTGGTGTCTTTTTTTTATGTTTGGTTTGTTTTTCTTTCCGTTTTTCTCTTCTTCCCTTGCATATCCAACACATTCCTTGTTTTTTATTATTGTCTTCAGTCATGTTTCATTTTTTTTTTCATATATTCATTTTCTTTCCCTTTCCCACTTCAAAACACCAAGAAAACTAACAAAAACAATAATAATAATAATAGTTTCATTTCTTTTTTCTTATATTAATTTTCTTTCCCTTTCCCACTTCAAAACACCAACAAAAACAACAATAATAACAACAAACAATAACAACAAAGGCAATAATAACAACAAACAATAATAACACCAACAAAAACCCAAGAAAACCAACAAAAACAGCAACAATAATAATAGTTCCATTTCTTTTTTTTATTTTATTCATTTTCTTTCCCTTTCTCACTTCAAAACACCAAGAAAACCCAACAAAAACAACAAAAACAGCAATAATAATAACAAGGTGCGTTCCTCCACCCCCCAATACAGGTGCGTCAGGCTATTGTGGCGCCGGAGAGAGTCACGATCCACCTTTCCACCAACGTAGAGAAGCTGGCGGGATTCATGGACCCACTGGACCCATGGACCAACTTTGCCCAGGGGAAGACCTCTGACACTGGGAAGGAGAAATTGTGAGTCGCTGTCATTGGAGATTGGAATGTGTGTTTGGGGTTTTATTTATTACTTTTACGTTTTCATGTTTTTTTGGGGTATTAAGGTGTTACGGTATTGGGGTATTACTGTTACGTTTTCATTTTTTGGGGGTATTAAGGAAAGGTTTATTTTGTGATAGATTGTGATGGGATTAGAATATGTTTGGTGTTTAATTTATTACTCTTTTGTTTTCGTTGTTTATTTTTTGGTATTAAGGTGATTTATGACTCTTATGTTTTCATGTTTTTTGGGGGGTATTAAGGAATGGTTTATTTTGTGACGGATTGCGATGTGGTTAGAATATGTTGGGTGTTTTTTTTTTCTTACTGTTCTGGTTTTTATGTATATCTTTTTTTATTTAAGAAAGGTTTATTTGTGAAGGATTTTGTGGTTGTGAATGGGATAGAATACGTTTTTTATTTCAATTCTTACTTTTCTTCTTTCATCAATTTTTTTCTGTATAATAAGGAAAGATTTATTTGTGACAGATTTTGAATAGAAAAGAGTAGAAAAACCATACATTTATTAATGGAAAGATTTATTTGTGAGGGATTTTGAGTAGAAAAGAATAGAAAAGGATGCAATTTTTTCATACCACCCTCTCCCTCCCTCCCTCTCTCTCTCACTATCTCTCTCCAAACAACCCCCTCTCACACACTCTCCCTCTCCCTCTCTCCGCAGCCTCAACGTAATCCCGGACAGCTCCATGCAGTCTTACGAGAATTTTGGCAACTACACTGGCTACCTGACTGGGGTGGGTTCAGTGGAGTCAGCATACCTCGTCCAGGCGGCTCGCAGCATTATGGAGCACAGAGATTGGGACCTGCCACCCCTCCTCACCGCCATACAGTACCTGACGCAGCTTGAGGTGGGTGTTTAGGGGGTATTGGGGGGGTTAGGTTAGGTTAGGGTTTGGTTTGGTATAGTTTTGTTTTTTTGTTTTTTTTCAGTTTTTTCGCCATACTGTACCTTTCGCAGCTTGAGGTGGGTGTATTGGGGTGGTTAGGTTAGGTTAGGTTGGGGTTTGGTTTGGTATGGTTGAATTTTTTTTGTTTTGTGGGGGGTGATTTTCGTTTTTTTTTCTCTCTCTCTCTCTTTTTCTCTTTCAGTGTGTTTTTTTCTGTTTTTGTTTTGTTTTCTTTGTTTTTTTGTGTTTGTCAATGTTTTTTCTTTGTTTTTGGTTTCTTTTCTTGTTTTATTTGTTTTTCATGTGTTTATCGATGTTTCTGGTGAGGTTATATTGTGTTTTTTCTCTTGTTTTCTCCTTTTCTCTTCCTTTTTGCTTCCTTTTCTCATTTTCTATCTCTTTTTACCCAATTTCCCCATTTCCTCCTTTTTTCTCCTCCTTTTTACTTTCTCTTTCTCATTTTCTCATTTTTTTCCATCTCTTTCCTCATTTTCCATCTCTATCACCCAATACCCCTAAAAAATATCAATAAACCACCCTATTTTATTCCCTATTTTCTTCCACGCAGGGTCCAATGTGGAAGGAGATCAGGGGGAGAGGTTTAGCTTATTCCGCCAACCTCTACCTCAATCCTGCCCAGGGACTTCTAATTCTCAAGCTTCTAAGGGCTGCCCAGCTCACCAGGGCTTACGAAGAGGCCCTGAATATCATTGTAAGTGTCTACTGTGGCCCTTAACTGTGTCTGGCCATAGGGATGCTGTAGAAGGTGTTTTGTGTGTTATTGAGGGTTTTAAAGGTGTTTTGTGTGTGTTATTAAGGGTTTTTTAAGGGTGTTTTTCTGTGTTTTGGAGGTTTTTAAGGGTGTTTTTCTGTGTTTTGGGGGTATATAAGGTTGTTTTTCTGGTTTTGTGTGTTATTGAGGGATTTTTAAGGGTGTTTTTGTGGGTTTTTGTTTATTTAAGGGTGTTTTTGTGGTTTTTGTGTTATTGGGGGTTTTAAGGGTGTTTGTGTGGGTTTTTGTTTATTAAAGGGTGTTTTTGTGGTTTTGTGTGTTATTAAGGGTTTTTAAGGGTGTTTTTCTGTGTTTTGGGGGTTTATAAGGTTGTTTTTCTGGTTTTGTGTGTTATTGGGGGTTTTAAGGGTGTTTTTGTGGGTTTTTGTTTATTAAAGGGTGTTTTTGTGGTTTTGTGTGTTATTGAGGGGTTTTAAGGGTGTTTTTCTGTGTTTTGGGGGTTTTTAAGGTTGTTTTTCTGGTTTTTGTGTGTTATTGAGGGGTTTTAAGGGTGTTTGTGTGGGTTTTAGTTTTTTAAGGGTGTTTTTGTGGTTTTGTGTGTTATTATGGGGTTTTAAGGGTGTTTGTGTGGGTTTTTGTTTTTTTAAGGGTGTTTTTGTGGTTTTGTGTGTTATTGAGGGGTTTTAAGGGGGTATTTCTGTGTTTGGGAGGTTTATAAGGTTGTTTTCCTGGTAACCTAACCTAACCTAACGTAACCTAAACCTAAACCTAACCTAACCTAACGTCACCCACAGAATTCCCACATTAATGGCACGACAAGCTGGGAGGACACTTTGCTGGAGTCGGCGAGGAGCTCTCTTATCTTTGAAGTGATAGAGAGAGAGGCAGTGGTGTCCGATGTGGCGCAGCAGTCCCTCCTGTCCTACTTCAGAAAGGTCCCTCAGACGTATACCAGGTGAGATTGTTGTTGTTGTTGTTGTTGGTGTTGTTGTTGGTGGTGGTGGTGGTGGTTTGGTTTAAATAGGTTAGGTTTGAGTAGTTGTAGATCAGGTAAGGGTGTTGTAATAGTAGTAGTGGTAGTAGTAGTTGTTGTAGTTGTAGTTGTAATAATAGTAGTAGTAGTTGTAGTTTTAATCATAGTAGTAATAGTAGTAATGGACATTTTTATTCAATATTTTTTCCTTTTAGCCAGACACACACACAAATAAACACACAAACACACACACACACACACACACACACACACACACACACACACACACCCACACACACACACACACACACCCATCCACCCATCCACACACACACACGACACAAACACACCCAAAGACACACACACACACACTCACACATCCGTTTCTATCCCGGCAGAGAGTTGATTGACCGGATCTCTAAGGTGACTCTGGAGGACGTGAAGCGTGTGGCCCTCAAGTACTTCACTCCGCTGGTCAGGCCGGACTCCACCAAGACTGTCATTGTCTGTCACCCCTCCAATGTCCAGGAAACTGTGGCCGACCTAGAAAAGTGAGTAGGCCTATATTATTCAGTTTATTTTTTTATCTAAGGTCGTTTTGTCTTTTTTTTCATTTATTTTTTGTTTTTTGTTTTGGTATTGTTTATTTATTTGTTTATTTATTTATTTGTTATGATTTATTTATTTATTCATGGCCGTTTCGTCTTTTTATTCATTTATTTTTTGTTTTTTGTTTTGGAATTTTTTTTATTATGCGAAAAGTTAATCTGATGCTTATTCTACATGTATTTTGCAGGAAGAGAAAGAGAAAGAGAGAGGAAGAACGAAAGAAAGAAAAAGAGAAAGAACAGTTTTAAAAGGCCATTCATTCTTGCTCCTAACCTAAGAGAAAGAGAAAGAGAGAGAGGAAGAAAGAAAGAGAAAGAACAGTTTAAAAAAAGACCATTCATTTTTTACCCTAACCTAAGAGAAAGAGAAAGAGAGAGAAAGAAAGAAAGAGAAGGAACAATTTTAAAAGACCATTCATTCTTGCTCCTAACCTAAGAGAAAGAGAAAGAGAGAGGAAGAAAGAAAGAGAAAGAACAGTTTAAAAAGACCATTAATTTTTTACCCTAACCTAAGAGAAAGAGAAAGAGAGACGAAGAAAGAGAGAGAAAGAAAGAGAGGAAGAAAGAAAGAGAAAGAACAGTTTAAAAAGACCATTAATTTTTTACCCTAACCTAAGAGAAAGAGAAAGAGAGACGAAGAAAGAGAGAGAAAGAACAGTTTTAAAAGACTATTAATTCTTGCTCCTAACCTAAGAGAAAGAGAAAGAGAGAGGAAGAAAAAAAGAGAAAGAACTGTTTTAAAAGACCATTAATTCTTGCTCCTAACCTAAGAGAAAGAGAAAGAGAGAGAGGAAGAAAGAAAGAGAGAAAGAACAGTTTAAAAAAAGACCATTCATTCTTGCCCCTAACCTAAGAGAAAGAGAAAGAGAGAGGAAGAAAGAAAGAGAAAGAACAGTTTAAAAAGGCCATTCATTCTTGCCCCTAACCTAAGAGAAAGAGAAAGAGAGAGGAAGAACAAAAGAGAGAGAACAGTTTAAAAAGACCATTCATTTTTTACCCTAACCTAAGAGAAAGAGAAAGAGAGAGGAAGAAAGAAAGAAAGAAAGAGAAAGAACAGTTTTAAAAGACCATTCATTTTTGCCCCTAACCTAAGAGAAAGAGAAAGAGAGAGGAAGAAAGAAAGAGAGAAAGAACAGTTTAAAAAGACCATTAATTCTTGCCCCTAACCTAAGAGAAAGAGAAAGAGAGACGAAGAACGAAAGAGAGAGAACAGTTTTAAAAGAGACCATTAATTCTTGACCCTAACCTAACCTAATCTAACCTAACCTAACCTAACCTAATCTCGTTCGTTCCAGGTTCGGCCACAAGCTACAGGTGGTGGACTCATTGGAAAACAGCAGATTTGCGTAATGGAAGGACCTGGAGACACCCTTTCATTACCACCATCACCACCACCACCACCACCGTCATCACCACCACCACCACCACCACCACCACCACTTCTGCATCAGTTGAGCCAAGGGTTGTGGGGAAGAAAGTGCTATGATTCTAAGTTATAAGTATTTTCCGTAAGGTTGTGTGGGGGAGAAGAGTTACCAAGTATTATTGTTGAAATTTTTTGGCATTGATTTTTTTTTTGTTGGTTTAATTACTGTTTTTTTGTATTTATTTATTTTGTCTATTTTTTTTATCATGTTTTTTTTTTCTTGTTATTTCATATATTTGCACTTGTTTATTTCACTATTGCACTTTTCTATTATCATTATCACTTTTTTTATACATTTATTTTACATGTGGTTAGTATTTTTATTATTATTATATATATTTGCACCAGTTTTGTTTATTTTAGTATTGCACTTTGCACTTTTACTATTATTATTATCACCATTATTATTGTTATTATTACATATCCACTTATTTCACTTGCTTTATTCTTTTCAAGTGTTTATCAAAGATCTTTTTATAATTATCCACAGTTATCTAGTTATTTTCTTTATTATTATTATTGTTGACGTTATTTCTTTTATCTGAAAATTGAGCACTTCAGAACAGGTCATTATTTTCTTTATTATTATCCATATTGTGAGTCATTTATTATTGTTATTATTATTATTGTTAGTGTTGTGTTGGAAAGATTGGCTTGCACTGATGTATAAGATATGGGATTTCTTTTCTATCTGGCAAACAAACAGAACATAAAACTCATCTGCACATGAATCCAACCCATCCATTCAGTTCACTCAAACACCGCCCATTATGAACAAAACGCATTGATTTTTTTAATAGACAAGAAATCCACTATCTCACAGCAAGAGGAGGGGAAGAAAAAAAAAACACATAAACCAAACATTGGACTCATTAAATAGGATCGTTTTTTCATTCCGTATTTAAAAAGAAAAACAAGAACACAAAAGTCAACAAAAAAAATTCATTTCTAAACATGTTATATCTTTCATTATCCACAAAAGGAAATACAAGACATTTTTTTTTTTTTTTACTACCAACATAACTTCCATGACATGAAACAGACAAAGAAACAAACGAACAGAGCCATTCTTGACGTTATCTCTCGTTACCAACACACAAGAACACAAACGAATAACAAGACGTGCATTGTGTTGGGGGAATAAACTCTTAGACTGGAAAAATAAGGGTCACACTCAGGGTTTTCTCTTGGATTCCTTCTCTCTCTCTCTCTCTCTCTCTCTCTCTTTCCTGGAGACATCTATTTTTACTATTATTTCTTCTCTCGTTCAATGGAGACAGCTATTATTATTATTATTACTATTAATATTATTATTGTCATCTCTCTATTTTCCTTCCCTGGAGACACTATTATTATTATTATTATTGCTATTATTATTATTATTATTGTATCTATTATTATTATTATTAGTGCTATTATTATAATTATTAACATTATTATTAAGATAGTAAGAAGCAGCTTGTTGGTGATATGAAAATACAACACACACACACACACAATACAACACACACACACACACACACACAATACAACACACACACACACACACACACACACACACACACACACACACACACACACACACACAGTAGTGGTGTAGTAGTACAAATACAAAGTTGTCTACATAATCACCACAGTATTTATTTCTCGGCATTTATTTCATTTTTCGTTCTCGTTAATGTGGAATTACGACGAAATATTTCTTGGAATGAGGGGAAAATTAGAGAAAGGCCTACATTTTTTAAGGTTTGAATATAATCCATTGTTATTATGAAAAGTAGTGTAGGTTTTGACTCAAAGTTATGTCATCGTAGAAAGTTTCTCGGAATAATATCAACATTTTGTGCATTTTTGTGTTCACTGGATGGACAACAAGACATCACCACAAACAACGCAAGACACAACCACTCACAGTCACCTGATAAGGCTGAATTTGGCACTAACACTGCTTGGAAACAGAGTGGTGTGCCTCAAGGTGGTGGTGCTGACTACCGGCCACAGCAACACCAGACTGCCAACACCAGCAGTGGCCACCATCAACACCTGGCCACCCCTGAAAAGTGACAAGATTCACACAGATTGACTCTCTCGTGGTCTGTGGAACGTTGACACACCACGAACAGTTTTGAGAAGGGGAACAGTGGACAGTGGTGCTTGGAGGAGTGTCAGGTGGAGAGTTACATGTGGACACACTACACTGGCCAGGCTGTCACTCTACCACAAGTTGACAATTTTCCTGCGATTTCCTTTTGTCTTCCACGTTAACAAACCAACTCCAAGATCTTCCGTCATGAAGCAGCCATCTTGCAGCATTTTACCGGACGAAGACTGTTCAATCAACGCTTTTCAGTCATCGTTTCCATCTTTCTTGTGGACGTTTGTTAAGATTTCGTTGTTTTTAGGAGTGTGTTGTGGTGTAGAGTGAAGTGAAACAGCTGAGAAGAAGTGATTTGATAAGTGTGTGCCAAGCTACATCAAGACCTAGCCTGCCAACACTCATCTCAGTACTATCAACTCATCTCAAGTCACAACATCAAGGCTGCCGGTCACTGCCAACACAAAACACTGCAATACAACCAGCGTGAGTCTTCCAAGAGAACAACCAGCAAGGCCTCACCACCCACCAAACAAGGCAATGCTACTCTATGACGTACTAAATGAAATACTCTTCAGTTACGGACATTATTACTGTTTACAACACATCGGCTATGGGGCTCATCTGTGTAGACCTTTACCTGTATATATAGAGTGCCTAGTGACCAGTGCCTGTATATATATAGAGGAAAGAGGACTATCCAGTAGGCAATGGCTGTATGTACATGGCATTGGAACTCATATATAAGGTGCTGCTACTACTACTACTACTATTCTCCGACACACACACACACATACACATAAAGAAAAAGGGGGTCTATATTTGTCTATTTATTGCAAAAGAGAGAATAAATTTTTATACTCCGGCTATTTCGTGTTTAACTGGCATTGTTTATGTTGTTTGTTGTCTATTGTCTGTTGTTTGTTGATTGTCCTTGTTGTTGTTGTTGTTTGTGATTGTGGTGGTGGATGGAAATATGTTTAAAGAAGGAAAATTGAAAGGAGAGAAGGAGGAAGAAAGGTTTACAACATGAGAAGGAGGAGGAGGAGGAGGAAAAGAGTATAAATAATAAAAAAAACAAAATGAACAATGTACAGTTTATTGAAGAACAACTTAGATGAAAACATGTGAAATGCAATTGAAAAATAGCAAATAATACAATCATAACAACAATTATAATATATGTGAGAAAAACAAATAAAGAAGGAAAAGACAGACAGAGAAGAAAATGAAAGACAGAGAAGACAAAAAGATAGACTGGAAAGAAAGACAGACAGACAGACAGAAATGGACAAAAAGACGAAGAAAAGCAGACCTACAGACAAACATACAAATTCATTACCTCTACACACATATCTACAGCGAGGCGCATACTACATACATAACACATAAGTAGGCCTATAACATACCAATTTCTCAAAGGCTACAAATATACTCAAGATAATTAATTTGTAATCACCTTTTTTGTCTTTTTTCCTAATTTCCCAAGTGCACCAAGGAAAATAAACGCTACTATACAACAAATACGAAGAAAAGCATCGCAAAGAACAAATAAACAAGTAAAACAACAGTGAACAAACACAAGCATAACAGAACACGCACGTAGAACAAACATAACAGGAGAAAAAAGGAAAAAATAGAAGAGAATACACTTAACACACGTGCGCGCTTTAATCTAGAGTGCGAGGTGGTAATGGTGTTGGTGGTGTTGGGAAGGTAGCGGCGGCGGGCGGTGTTGCGTTGAGAAGTGACCGTCTTTCTTGATCTTACGGTACAACGAGATGTAGCGCGCTGCAGGGCCGGTGTAGGGGAGGAGTAGCCTGGCGCAGAGGGAGGTCTTGTTGAGGCCCTTCACTTCCAGGCCAGGGGGCGCGAGGGCTTGCAGGAAGGCCAGCACGAAGGAGTAACAGTTGTGCTGGTCTTCGTTGTACCTGTGTGGGGAGGAAGGGAGGGAGGGGTGGGGGTAGTATAGGGTTAGACAGCTGCCCGCCACTCATTTATTATTTATCGACTATTTTAACTGGAGTTGATGGTGACTGACTCGCCCAGAACACTCCTCTTGCTCTTCCAGTTAGCTGATTCACAAGACGAGGTTGCCAGGGGTCGTGTGATATTCCAACCTCCTCAAGAAATTATTATATTGCAAGTAAACATCCTACTTACCTAACCTAACCTGACGTAACCATATACCATAACGCAACTGTAACTGTATTTCATGTTTAACACAAGTGGTTCAGTGTTCCCAGGTCACACAACGAAATATTTGAATGAAAGCCGTCTAGGAGGTCGGTATCGGGTGCTCACCTCTTTGTGGGTTGCCCTGCCTTACCCTGCGCGCGCATTCAGGGGAGAAACGGCGCCAGTTTGAATTTTGAAACGGTGGTGTATGTGTGTGGTTGGTGACTTACTACCCATGGATTATCTTGATCAGGATGGCTATGAGGGCCGTGACTATGTATGTGCATGTGTATGTGTGTTGATGCCTTATTTAACATGGCTTTAGGCTGACCAGGACAGTGACACGGGCCACAGCTATCTCTTAAGTATACGTCGGTGTTTTGGTAGCGGTTGGGATGGCCAGGGGTCAGTACTCAAGCCTACCAACAACACTGGAGTAACATGAGTAAGTAACTAACCTTTCAGAAGTCCATGCATTATCCTCGGCCAGTGAATGGAGGCTGAAGTTCCAGTACTCCTTCCAGACGGCGTCCAGGCAGTCAGGGGCGGAGGCATCTCGTATGATAGGGACAGCAAGGGCCTGTGTCCAAGAGGCGGTGTAGTCATTGTGCAGTCCTTCACAGTCATATTCGTACACTTGTCCCTCGCTGTCCGTCACGCCTATGTGAAGGTCTTGGCTGCTCCTGTAGTCACTGTGGAGGAACGAACGAGAGGAATAAAATACAGGATAGATGGAATAAAGAACTGGTTGAGTGAAATGTAGGGTGGATATGTAAGAAATTGATTGGGGAAGTGAAAATGGATGAATGGAAGGAGCTTAGTAACGTTCTGCCTTCTCCTGTAGTCACTGTAGATAAACGAACGAGTGGGAATGAAATACAGGATAGATAAAACAAAGAACCAGTTGAATAAAATATAGGATAAATAAATAAATCCAAGAAATTAACAGCAAAAAACACTTAAAACAGTATTACCAACCACACAGACCCCCTTACCCCACCCCGCCAAAACTTCAAACAGTATTACCAACCCCACCAACCCCTTAGGCTACTCACTGCAGGAAATCCCCTCTTGTGGGTTTAATAACGAGGCAGCAGGGGGCTTGGGAGGCTCTGAC
The DNA here is from genome assembly GCA_020233015.1 of Callinectes sapidus. Classification (NCBI taxonomy): domain Eukaryota; kingdom Metazoa; phylum Arthropoda; class Malacostraca; order Decapoda; family Portunidae; genus Callinectes; species Callinectes sapidus. The sequence continues at coordinate 5,363,418 of CM035208.1, read as the reverse complement.
GAAGGGGTAGGGTACTCTGAAGGGCGGGGAAGCAAGGGGCTGCGTGGTAAGGTCAGCCTGGCACGTGGGGCAGTGAGAGGGGAGAGTGAAGCAGAAGAACCGCCCCTCACAATGCTGGAAACACACAATGCCGGGGTCCAAATTCATGGCGGGGGTCTGGAAGGGAGAAAGAACAGTCTGGAAGGGTACAATAATGAGGGTTTTTAATGGGGAGGTCTGGATGTGCATGGAAGGTTAAGAAAAAGTGGGATTGATACTGGAATAACTGGAAATACACAATGCTAATGTCCAGATTCATAACGGTGGGACTGGAAGGAAGAAAGAACAATCTGGAAGGGTACAAAATGGGTTCTTTTTATAGTAATAGAGCTGGAAAGGTGCAAGAAAATAATGGAACGAGTCTGGAACAGGAAAGCGAGTGAAAGTAAAGATTATTTTTCATATATTTATTGTCTTTATTCATTATTACTTTATTTATTGATTGATTTATGAAACTATGAGGAATAGTGATACTCTCTCTCTCTCTCTCTACCCAGACAGAGAAAGGAGTGAAATCTGACTAGACATAACCCCCCCCTTCCCCCTCCTTTCTCTCTCTCTCTCTCTCTCTCTCTCTCTCTCTCTCTCTCTCTCTCTCTCTCTCTCTCTCTCTCTCACAAAAAAAAATAAATAGATAAAATAAAATAAATAAATAAATAAAATAAAATAAACACAATGGCCCACTTTCGTTGGCTGAAGGTGTCAACGTTCCAGAAAGAAAGCTGTGAAGAATCTGGACGAGTTTTTTGGGGGGGCGAGTGAGAGGATGAGGGTGTGTCAGCGTCAGGTGGTTCTTGGCCGCCTCGTGCTGACTATTGTTGACAGCGGCGCCTTGTTTTGCCTCAAGGTCGTCTTCAGAAAGGTGTTGTTTTTGTTTTGTTTATTTATTTTATTTTATTTTATTTATTTATTTTTATTTATTTGTTTTTATTTATTTTTATTTTTATTTTTTTACCTGAAGGACGATGGACAAGTCGGGGGGGGGGGGAAATGTGTTCTAGTTTCATTAGTTTTTTGGCTAGCGTTCAGGATTCCTCACTCAATAAGCATGAAAATTCCCATAGTGTTTTATTTATTTATTTATTTATTTATTTTTTTTTTTTTTGTATGTGTGTGTGTGTGTGTGTGTGATTATAAACGTCTTATGTTTTATCCTCCATGTTTCTTAATTATCGTTATTTCTTAGACTACTTACATGGATCACTTGCGCTTTTAATCATGTCCCTTTACCTTTTTTAGTACTGGAACGTGTTTTCATATCTATTATGCTTATTATTTGGCATTTTTTACAACTTCAGGAACTTATGTGGGGATGAAAGTAGTAAAGACTGTGGCTATTAATCTTCAGGTCTTCATAGAATCTTCCTAATATCAATAAAATCGTCTAATCAATGTGGTAAGATTGTGTCTTAGTACTGAAAGGGTTGAAATTGATTACACCATAAGAAAATTAGTGTTATTGTAAGAAGTCATGAGCCTCTACGCGTAGTAATCCCTTCCTTCTTTTACCTCACCTTCTCATCCATGAATATGTAGAATCTTCTTTTACAGCTTCGCAATGGCTCAACGCTAGATTTCTTATTAACATTAGTTTTCTTATTATTAAGTTTATTTCACTCCACTCACCTGCAAGTGTATTTCAAGAACCAAGTACTATGTTGTCCCGTTTT
>CM035208.1:5318611-5333958 GCA_020233015.1 Callinectes sapidus | reverse complement strand
AGAGAGAGAGAGAGAGAGAGAGAGAGAGAGAGAGAGAGCCAGCCAGCACAAAGTATATCACCCAGCAGTCTCTTCAGCATCCTTCCTCCAGCAGCACCAGCCTTCCTTCAGTGACCTCTCAACCATCACAGAGGGAGGGTGTGCTGCTCCTCTCCTCCCCCGGCCAAGACTGAAGCCCTTAATCTTGGTCACTTCCCCCACCAGTGCTGTGATTTGACGGTTTTAAAGGAGGAAGGAGGCGCAGAAGGAGTAAATAAAAGGAAGAAGGAAAAATACAGGATTGGTAGCTTTTCCGGGTTAAGTTTCAAGGTAAGTGTATTGTTTCAGGTGTTGTTGTTGTTGTTGTTGTTGTTATTGTTGTTGTTTTGGAATATTATTAAGGTTATCAGTGTGTGTTATTATCTTCTAAAAAAAAACATCCTTCTACTACTACTACTACTACTACTACTACTACTACTACTTTACGACCACCACCACCACTACAACTACTTATACAATCACCACACACACGCACACACACACACACACACACACACACACACACACACACACACACACACACACACACACACACACACACTTTCACTCGCTTTCTTTGCACGCTCCATTGACTACGCTCTTTCATTTTCTTTAATTTTCTTTCTTTCTTTAATCTCATCTTTATTTTCTTATATTTCTCTCTCTTTACTTTCTTTTTACTTTCTCCTTTTTTCTTCATCTTTCTCTGTTTGTCTTAGAGAGAGAGAGAGAGAGAGAGAGAGAGAGAGAGAGAGAGAGAGAGAGAGAGAGAGAGAGAGAGAGAGAGAGAGAGAGAGAGAGAGAGAATGTGACTAACCTGTTGTCAAGGAGACGGAGAAGCTTATCTGCTACTTCTTCCTTCTTTTCCTTGACTTATCTTTTTCTTCTTTTCTTCTTCCTTTTCTGCTGAATAAAGAAAAATAAAATAAATAATAAAGAAATCAAACAAAGGAAACAACAAAATACAAATGATAATCGTTAGTCTTCAAACAAAGCACAGAAAAGTTCTTTTGCAAATCATGAAAAGAAAAATTAAATATGTAAAGAAAATATTTTGAAAGGAGGAGGAGGAGGAGGAGGAGGAGGAGGAGGAGGAGATGATAAGAATATTAAAGTTGTAGATAATCAAATGAAAATACTAAAATAAAAATGAAAAATAATATATATAACGCTATAATACAGCGTCAAAACAACAAGAACTACTACTACTATTACTACTACTACTACTACTACTACTACTACTACTACTACTACTACTACTACTACTACTACTATCCGTGCGCTCATCACCAGCATCACCATCATCATCATTACCATCACCATCATCAGAAGCACAAGGAACAAAAAATCATGGTGGAGTATTTTTGTTTTTTTATTCGTCTCAGGAAACAAAGAGGAGTCGCGGTATTGGGGTTAGGTTGTGAGGCTTCGCAGTCTGTCTTTTGAAACCTTTGAATCACCGCACCAGTCTCGGAGCTTTGGGCGCTGGCTTCATTAGGGCCTTCCTGCATATTTGAATCCCCACTTTCTTCTTTTTTCTTATCCTTTATTCTTTATTTTACCTTTGCTGTTTTGTTGGGACAGTTTCGGAATTTTCACGTTTGAATTCTACTTTTCTGTTCTTTTTTCTTAATTTCATCAATATTCATGCGGTTTTTAATTCATTTCCGAGTTCCTTCTGGTTTGCAAATTCTTAGAAGCTTTTTTTTCTGGAATGTTATTTTTATGATGTATATAAACGTAATTCTACGCACTTCACACGCAAATGATCCACACAGTGTTCTAGGTAAACTTCACTTTTCCTTGCTTTACCTTCAATGTCTTACCAGTGCCTCTTTTTCAATTTTCGGAAAAAGAATATATATATAAAGGATTCACATACCATTAACTGTAGATGAATTTTCTTTATTCTTGTTTCTAAAATCCACAAGCGAAATTCGATTTTATATGTTTTATGTTATCGTTTATTTATCAAGTCGTATTTTTATCACTTTTACTTTATTGGGTTTATCTATCTAATATCGCGGTTGTTTACACATCTTTCACTGCACATCATAATCAGGGCTGGAGGCAATTATGAAATAAACTAAAAATAAAAGGCAAAAAAATAGCACAAATTGAATTGAATTGAAAAAACTATTTGTGAAATTATTTGTAACATATTCAAGATGAAGTTGAACTGAAATTCTCAATGTACTTTTAAATAAACTGGAATTAGATTAAAATTCACAAACTTGTGAAATGAATTGAATCAATACTAAAAATTTTACTGTTATTTAGTGAATTAGAGTTTAACTGAATTGATTAATTCGAAATTTACGTCGACTTGGAAGTTAATTGAATTGACAAACATGAACTGACCCCAGCACTGATCATGTTACCTTCATTTCTACCATTCTCTTTTCCTGCCATATTTTCCAAAGGTAATAATATCTTTCATTTGGCATCACTGAGTTTTCCAGGCATTTCTACATAATTTGTATATTTATCATCATCTGGATCAAATTTCCTCACTCAAAATGTTCCTAGAATGGGAGACACGAAGCCGAATTCTCCTCTGGAATTGTGGGGGTCGTTATCGCGGTGGTGGTGATGGTGGTGGTGGTGGTGGTGGTGGTGGTAGTGGTATTGGTGGCGGTGGTGGTTTGCGGTAGAGGGGGTTTGTGGTCCTGTCGGTACACATAGGTATACATACACATACGTATACATGTAAGCACACTATCTTTAGTATAAAATGGACACGTGTAAATATCTCAATATGTATGTATGTATACACTGTCTCGATGAAAATACGAGGTGCGCGCACACAGACACACTAACACACACATATATACACACAATCATGCAAGCACGTTATACAGTCTTCCTTCGGCTGCTCCACTTAGAGGTCACTACGTACAGGTCTTCTGCGTCTTCATCACTCATAAGCAAGTCTTTCACTGCATCCATAATCTCTCTCTCTCTCTCTCTCTCTCTCTCTCTCTCTCTCTCTCTCTCTCTCTCTCTCTCTCTCTCTCTCTCTCTCTCTCTGTTTCCATCCCTCTTGCCAACTTTAAACCACTTCTGCCTTGCTTTTCTCGTTTTGCGTTTTACCTCTGACATATCCGCCTTACCTTTCTTACAGGTCACACTATCAGTTCGTCAATAATATATACTTAGTAACCTCGCAGTGGAAACCAGGAATTTTTAACACTCTCAGCTCATACTGATCAATCCAAGCAAAATGAGAGAAGAGATCCCAAGAGTGAGTCAGCATCGCCAGGGAATGCAAGATCAATGACATCAATAGCCCACGTCTGTCCCTCTCGTCAGTTTGGTCTTTGTTCGTGATTCCTGTCCGTGGAAATTTCGCGACTCCAAAGCTGATGTATTGTCAGTTCTCACTCACTCTTGTCGTTCGAATCCTTTTTCAATTTCATACAAATATACTTGAAGTGGTTTTAGTATTTCGCCTGATTACTATGCGCCAAGTACTGCCGTGATGAAATATTAATATGACTAAAGAATTTAACACTCATTGAAATATATGAATACTCGTTAATGATAATCTCATTTCCGAAGAGCTCCAGTAATTCGCATATTTCCATAAGAGACATTAAAGCTGACCGTAATTACCGTGGCGGCAGACCAGCGGTAAGTAATGGACAGCAAGGAACGTACGCCACCATTACCAGGGGCAGGACCCGCGACACCACCACGCCGGGACACTGCGCCACTCCCACGCAGGAATACTTCTTCATCTCATTCATCTCATTCATCTCTCTCTCTCTCTCTCTCTCTCTCTCTCTCTCTCTCTCTCTCTCTCTCTCTCTCTCCACAATCGTCAGCATAAATAGCGTTATAAACAATGCAATTTTATATTTATACACAGATCACCCCGATAGTGTGTGTGTGTGTGTGTGTGTGTGTGTGTGTGTGTGTATAAATGTAGGTGGTGTGAAGCAGGCTGCTGGCGGCGGTGGCGGTGGCGGTATGGTGATCACACACACACACACACACATACAAGTCACATCTTGTAGAAAACCAATGCAGCCGCTCCTTGCTCTCTCTTCCCTCCTCCCTCCTTCCTCCGCCGTAAAGTTGAACACTGCTAAGTTGTTGGAGTACCAGAGGCCGGGCGCCCACACCAGCACCTAGCAGCGCACCCATAGCACTAAGGACAGGCTTAGCAGGTGGATTATGGTGCTGACTGAGGCGTGCACGGAGCGGTGGGCGGCTGAGGAGGAGTTGGTGGAGTGTTGCATCGCCGCCGAGGTATCGCCTGGGGGGGGAGGGGGGACGCGAGGTGGGGTTAGTAGGGTTAGTGGGGCTACACACCTGCTGCTGCTCACCAGTTAATGACTACTACTGAAAACTCTAATTACCAATATTACGTTTACTACAAACCCATTAGAAAAGAAGCATGTACCAAAGATATTTGCAGATGTTAGTAATTCTTGAGATCATTATGTTACTGTTACATTAACTACAGTAATTCTTCAAGAGGTCAATAGGTTAGTGCTACATTATTTCTGTATTAGGAGTAAAGTATAATTAGTATATAATATACAGGAAACTTTAGGGAAGGTTTATGGAGATTAATGGCCAGAGTCTGTACTATTTTGATCCCCACATGAGTTTCCCAAGCTGTATAGGATCGACACATAAAAATCATGATAAAATATATTAAATTACATCCCAGTACTGAAAGAATTAACAACTACTGGAAAAGAAAACAATTCACGTAACACTAAACAACTAAAACAAAACACCTTCAGAAGACAACAAATTGAAACAAATGAACAACCACAAAGAAAAACAATTAACCTTTTGAGCAACACAACAAAAAAAGATTCCCTCAGCCTTTCCCAGCCGCCAATTAACACAAGGTCCCAGGGGTAATCGGCACTGCTAATAACACGTGTTTTAACTACTTGCCCGCCCGTGATTGCTGTTAATTAATTAGAGGAGAAAGAGAGCATGAAATAATTGGTGAAAATGGAGCATCTGGCCGGCCGCTTGTTAATTATAGATTGTAAATAAATGCTTAATGATTGGAAAGATTAAAGCCTTGTTTGGATGATGAGAGAGAGAGAGAGAGAGAGAGAGAGAGAGAGAGAGAGAGAGAGAGAGAGAGAGAGAGAGAGAGAGAGAGAGAGAGAGAGAGAGAGAGAGAGAGACCTAAACCTTTGACAAAATAAAATAGAATAAAATAACTTTGATCCTTTCTTTATTTACTGTCTTCTTTCATCTATTTTCTGTTCTTTTCTAGCCTTCCTCTAGTCCTTGCTTTCTTCTACCTCTCCTTCTTCTTCTCCGTCTGCTCGCGTCTTCTTTTGTCTCGGCGCCTCAAGGTCTGTCTTATTTGTGTTCTTTTCCTCTTACTTAATTTCTTTTTCCTCAGACGCTTCCGTGGATGTATAAAATGAAAGTTAGACATGTTCTTTTTTCATCTTTCTCGTCACTCAAGTATTATTATCTTTTCATATTTTATTTGATTGGCTCTCATCTATATAAAGGTTTTCCTCTGTGTAATGTAGTGTGTTGTATAATAATTTGTATTTTTTTTCTTATTGGCTTAGTTACTCTTGTGAATCTAATGGTCTTATTATTATTATTTTTTTTTTTTTGCGTTTTTTTTAATATATACTTTTCTATTGCTCTTGCGAATCTAATCCTCAAAGCTCCTTCTTTTATTTATTTCTTTACATAACTTGTTTCCCTAACGCTATTATGAATTTAACCTTCGTAGGTCACTATCATGATTTTCTTTCTCCTCACTTTTTATTCTATCCTGTTTAGTCCTTTTTTTCATTTTTTTTATTTAGTGCCATTGGTGTCACTTGTTGCAACAGATTTCTTCCTTATCTTTAATACTGAAATGGTTTGAGAATCTTAATGTTAAGTTATGACTAACAATTCCAAATCTTCTTCTGTTTCCCTGTCTATTTGTAATCTATAGTGGCCCTTGTCATATCAAATTTTCTCCTCTTCTCGAATATTAGAATTGTCTTTTACTACTACTGACTTATGACTAATACCTCTATAACTCTTTCCACTTTCCTCTTATGTTTGCAATCTATGGTGTCACGTGTCGCATGAAATTTTCTACTCCTCCTTTAAGTTGATGAAATGGTTCGGAAATCTTTTATTACTCTGCTGTGATCATTGATTTTACACTTTCTTCCTTTCTTTTCTCTTCCTTTTTATCTGGAATCCATAATACCACTTTACATTATGCCTTGCTCTTGCATCATATTCACTTGTAAAATAAAGGATTAGAAAAATATTTGATTCCTGAATATCACTTTCATATAGTCTTGCATAAATTTATTTGAGAATAAGTCTAGAATATCACTTCCATAATTTTTCCTATTCTTTCAGTTACATTTCACAAGTTAACATGCCACGCTGACTTGCCCTACAACCTGTCCTGACTCGGAAAGCCGCGGCGTGTCACCTCTGGAAATCTTGAACTCCCTACCTGCCTCTATATTTCCAACCTGCTATCACTTCACTTTATTTAAGGTTTCCAGACATTTGTCCCTGTCCTTTGGCTGATTTTTTTCTTTTAACTTTAGAGAACTGGCAAATAATTGGGCTTTTTATTTTCGTTATATTTGTTGTCCTTCTCTTACGTAAACAGTGGCAAGTGCGAAGACAAAGAAACACTACAAGAGCTCATACACACCAGACAGACAGACAGTTCACGATACACCAACTTTAAAACTCCTCCGCTTCTTCGTCTCGCCCACTCAGAACACGAGAGCTGAGTGACATATTGAGTGATAGAGACTGAGAAGAGTACAGTATACCCACACACACACACACACACACACACACACACACACACACACACACACACACACACACGCCGTGGCACACACAACCTCTCCTCGTGTCGCATCGTCTCATCTCCGTCACAAGCGTCAAGGCGGTGCAAGATTCTCGTCGCTGACTTTTACAATAGCACTGAAGAGGAGGCTCTCTCTGTTCGATAATCTGTCATACACAAGACAGCTTTTCAATGTTGGATAATCCTCTCAGCATTATTCTCTGGGGAGTGACATCTTCAGTGGGGGTTTTTTTCCTATTATTTTACAGCCCTTTGTCAAAACCCATCGTCTTCTCCCGTTACTGATCACCACAGCGGATTATGTTCTTCTATAGGCAAGTCTTGAGTGCCGAGACCCACTAATGAAGACCTCCTATCTGATAACCTACCCATTTAGGAACCGTTACCCCAAGTGGATGCCCAATCTCCATTCGGATTTTTGTCAGGAATGGAACCAGTGCACTTTAACATTCCCACCCCCAAGAGCGCACTGTTCCTCCGTACCATGGCGGCCACTTGCATATCTCTTTTCTCACTACATCTAAATATCTCTTCTTGGGTCTTTCTTCCTTCCTCTTGTCGGGTGAGAATAAAAGATCTTCTTACATAAAACAAAAAGTAAAATACATTTGCTTCCTAATACGCAATACAAAAGTTATTTCACATATTTTATGAAACCTTCAAACTGGACGCAAAAATATTCATTTCGACTTAATAATTAAGTACATTTCTTTTTCTTGTATAAAAACAATAACTTCAACATCATCCTTTCAAATTGTACCATAAATTCTAACGTGGAGGAAAGAGAATGTCACACAAGGTTCTTCCACTTGTAATAATTTTAACCTACGCACTTTCTCTCTCTCTCTCTCTCTCTCTCTCTCTCTCTCTCTCTCTCTCTCTCTCTCTCTCTCTCTCTCTCTGTCTATCTCTCTCTCTCTCTCTCTCTCTCTCTCTCTCTCTCTCTCTCTCTCTCTCTCTCTCTCTCTCTCTCTCTCTCTCCAGCTTACTTCAGCATCAATAATTCTGCAGCAACAAATGAACGGCACATTAAACTATATAACATTTATAAGTATGTTGGATGAGTGAAAAGTCTTAAAACTTCGCCACTTCACCATTTTGCTATCGTTACATGTTTTATGTCAACATGAAATTGATACATACTGCGCTGCCGGAAATCATCTAAACATTAGCTCAAAATTTTGGTTCATAAAATTCAATTATTGAGAAATCATATATCAGAACAAATATTCAAACCAAATCTGTAGATATATTACATGAATAAACAAAATAAACAGAATTCAACTTTAAATTATAGAAATTGTACGTAAATAAACAGAAAAGAATAATAAATTCACCAAAACAAATGATTAAATATAAGTAAGTAAAAACCCCTTTCAGCCGTGTCACTGTCAATCCACCAGACGTGAGAGAAAAATGTACACATAATAAAAATTGCAATATTTTGATATACTTCCCTCGTAAAACGGTGAAGTATCTGCAGCGTAAAAGAAACAAAATCAACACAACAGAAAGTGTCAGGGGCAGCGGTGAGCCTGACGGCTGGAATAATTCTACACGTGTACTTGTTAATTGCACCAATACCGGAAAATGAAATAAGAAAGCAAAGTAGAAGACAAAACAGAGTGCAAACTCTCTAACAAAACATCCGCAGGAAGCTCATGTCTTCGCGAATATCATAAAAAAGAAAAGGAAATATTCTTGTACTAGAAAACATGCACTTCTATGTAATTGAAATGAATGTATTTGACACGAAGCTAAAAAGACGTGATCTAATGCAAGTACATGGTGGAGCGGTGTCAGTAATCCAAGAACGTGCAAGAAAAGAATGGTGATGACGCAGGAAGACGTGAGGCACTACCTTAAGGGCGTGCCAGCCATCTAAGCCGAGAGGCCTCACTGGACGCCCGCCAGGACACTCAAAGCCTGCGCTGAACAGTTTGACCTGCACTTCCACGGCTATACTGAGACTCGGCAAGCCAGGCCATAATGCCGCTCACATAAGAAAAAGAAAACTATGAAAAGAAATAAAGAAAAGATCGCCCTCGCTAAAATGTGAACTGACTGCTGACCTGTGACCTTGACCTATACCCTTGACATAAAGTTTTAAACCCAAATGTCACGAATTAACTGGAGGGAAAATGACGAGTGAAATTCTAAAGCCAGCTCAAAACCCGCTACAATCTGTACACCGTAAAGCAAAAGCGTTCAGGCCACAAGTGTGACTGGTGGACGATACCAGAGACCACATGGACAAACCAAACTTTTAAGATAAGATATTGTTTACAAAATTATCAGCTCGGCCTTTAATACAACCCAACCTCGCATGCTACTCAGCAGATGACTAAGGGTGGGGCAGCCAGATTCCCTCGCCAGGCTCAGCTAAGCCAACACAGAGGCACTACAAGGTGTGTCGTGTCCCAATTGCTGTTTACTCAAAATATGCACAAGTGAGAGAAATGTGAGAAATCTGTCGTCCCCAACAGTGCTTTATTTTCAAACAGGTGTGAGAGAGTGTGACATATCTCTCTTTAATTTCTAACTTGTGCGAAAATGTGCTATTGTTACAACTATTTCATTGTGACAAATATAAACAAAATAAAAAGAGTACACAGGAGGAATAACACACAGATCCTTCAGGAAGCGTGAAAACAAATGTAAAATAATTATATTGCAGTGAAATAAAGTTGAAGAGCAAGCACAGCAGAGAATACTCGGAAGCTTCAATGATTGATAGATATCGCGGAAAAAGAATATATATAGACTTCCAGGAGGAGCGCGATACGGTGGAATGATATGTTACAACACACAAACAAAGAGAAAAAGAATATGCTAAACTCAGAGGAATACGGTGATACAGAAAAATAAGACTAGTCAGAGTACACTGAATTAAAACTGAGTTACAGTGTGTGTGTGTGTGTGTGTGTGTGTGTGTGTGTGTATGTGATTCGAATATTCAAAGTAAAGATGTAGAGTGATCAGTTATTAAGAAAAGATGGACCAAATAGCAGTGAAAGTGTTAAACCACTAAACTTAAACCCTTCATTCCAACCCATGAATAAGATTGGACAAGAGTATGGATAGGGATGACAGGTAGAAATAGGCAGAGGTGTTCACATAGGGACTGCCACGAATAGATCTACTGAACCCTTGCACCTTCCCTCATTTTCTTACATTCACAACCCTCTAATGTGAACCCTTGCATTGAATCTGCCTACCTTCGAGCACTTGAATGCGGACGGTGGCAGGTTCAGCCTCGGCGGCGCTGCAGCTGTAGTTCCCTGAGTCCGCGGTGGAGGCAGCCTTGACCCTCAGCCATGACACGGGACCCTGCGCGCCAGAGGTCGTCTCCACGCTAGCCACGGCGTCCCAGGTAACAGAGGAGAAAAGAAAAGGTCATAGGTTAATGGGTTTTTTCTTTTGGGGGGAATGGGGTATCGAAGATTTATTTTGGGGGGGCGGGTGTGTTGAACTGTTTTGTTAGAGGAATGATTTATCGTAATTTTCTTTTTTGTTCTGATCCAGTTTTCAGAAAATATACTTCATGAATACAACAACAACAACAACAGCAACAAAAGGTTAAAGAAGAGCAAAATGTGCAATAATCCTACAATAATACCGTTCTAAACAAATAGATAGGCAAATAACATATAAAAAATCTCTCTAGTAGTGAAAAGAGGTTTAAAAAATATCATGTTCTAAATCTGTTCACAAAATAAACACAAACAAATAAACCGTAAAAAAGAGCACTTCATTTTCCACTGGCGTCGCGGGTTTTTAAAGTTTATAGTTCTAAAATGCTTCAGAGCTTCCAATATTTTCAATGGTTTATCTTTCCATTGACGATACACGCTCTCCCAACACACGAATCATGAAAAGCACACTTGAAAACACCCGTAACTTCCACCAGAGTCTGTTAGAATCCAAGAAAAACACTAAAAACACAAAAGAATATCAATCTTGTTTCCAAAGGGGAGGGGAAACTTGGCAGAAATTGAGAGAGAAATGTCAGAAATCGAGGTGGAGTGAATGAGGTGACCATTGGGGATTGTTCGCAGTTAAAAGAGGAAAGAAAAAAATGGGGATACAGATAAAAGCGGAAAGAAATGCCATGGTTGGAAATTTCGCAAAGAAGGGAAGGTGAAAGTGTATATAAATAGAACAGGTGAATGGAGCCACAAATTGCAAAGAGAGTAATAGCTCTTGATTAAAAAGAAGAGAGAAAATAAACAGAATAAGAGAAGGAAATGGAGATTAGAATACAAAAGGGAAACTGTAAAATAAAACATACTAACTTTCATAGGTAAAACGAAATAAGATAAAGAAACAGGTCAACACATGAACAGGTTCGAAGGAAAGTAGTAATTAATAAGTTAAGATAAAAGTAACAATAAAGAAAATCAGTAAGCAAAGAGGAAGAAATGGAGTCACAGATTAAAGTGAGGTAAACAAACTCTCTAATTCTCCGAGTCACAATGAAACGCGACATGAAAAGTGGAGGAAATTGCTTAAACAAATGAAAGTGGAAACAACTGTGCAATTTGTCAAAGGCGAGGGAGAACCAGAGCAAGAGAGTAAAACCGCAGCATTATAGTGTCAAGTTACATTGGCCTGGATCAAGTTATATTAGGTTACGATAGGTCATGGTGTGAGAAAAGGTAAATTTACGTTTAGTTCATGTTATGGTTCAGATAGACTTTGTTTTTCACTGCGATTTACACCACAACGCAGTGCTAAAACAATGAAACCTTAGCAAACATCGACAAGAAAGAGAGAAAAGAGTATATTCATCAATCTTCGGCGAATAGAATGCTTTGAGATGGCTGAGTTACGAGGAAAAGGGTTAAGCTGGATCAGTTTCAGAAGAGACTAGTTCACGTTAGCTCAGGTTACAGATAGCATGGGGTCAGATGGTTTCGTTAACCCTTCAGTGTTGGGACACACTTTCATATTTATTCTGCTTATCATTTGTCGATTCTGTACAACTTCAGAAACTCATTTAGGGAGTAAAATAGTACAGACTCTGGCAATTAATCTTCTCACCTCCACAGACACTTCAAAATATTAATAAAAATCGCCTAATCACACACAAAACTCGTGGTAAAAATGTGTTCCATGCACTGAACGACCTAAAAATATATTGAAATTAGGTTACATTTACATCACATTTTCATTAGGTAAGGATATGACACGAGATCACGTCATTAGATTCGATAAGGTCAGATCCGGAGAGGTCAGGTCAAGTACGTGCAGGTTTAGGTCAGAGTATTGCTGGCTGAGGTTAGGAGGTCAAGCATCATGACAGAAAGAGCAGGTAGCAGACACGCTGCACAAAATAGAACCATGAAATGAAGCTTAGGTCAGGATTAAAGGAGAGAGAGAGAGAGAGAGAGAGAGAGAGAGAGAGAGAGAGAGAGAGAGAGAGAGAGAGAGAGAGAGAGAGAGAGAGAGAGAGAGAAGGAGAGAGAGAGAGAGAGAGAGAGAGAGAGAGAGCAGCTTTGGGACTTTCTAGGAAGAATTGAGAAAGGGGCTCAGGATAAAGCAAAAAATTGGAATGTCAAAGAGGGAAGAGAGAAGCGCCAATATCCAGGAAGGGGGAGGAAGCGAGCCAACAGGAGATGGAAAAGGAGGAAAACACTAAGGGGTCTATTGAGAGAAACGGGGAAAAAAAGGGTGCTAACAGAAAACGAGAATAGAGGAAGGAGGAACTAAAGTAGGTCAGATCACTAAAAAATGCGGATATTTTTACGAGAAAGAGAGAGAGAAAGACAGAGACGCAGAGAGAGAGAGGGAGAGAAAGACAGAGACACACACAGAGAGAGAGAGGGGAGGGGAGGGGGGGGGAGGGGCTAATTAACTATAATCAGGTTACAGGGCACATGTGAATTAAAGGGATGAACATGTGATAAACAGTCCTCACGTATATACCTTTCTTTTCTTTTTCTTTTTTTTGGTCAAGATTATTTTTTTCGTCAAGATTATCATGAAGGAAATGACATTGTATCATATTCGTGTTGAGAGTGCATCGCCCTTAGGTTTTTTTTTTTGACAGGAAGTGACAGCCAACAAAAGTCAGTAAATCCTCCATCATATCGTTATCGTTGACAGATTAATATATTCTGATGGAAATTATTGGTATTCAAGGTAGTTTTTATGGTTCCAATGAAAGGTTAACGGGTTGCAGTGGATATTACTCGTTTATAATACATTTTTGCGTATGTCAAGGAAGTTATTTGCATTTTTCAAGGTTGTCTTCGTGTCTCCGGTGAAGGATTGACAGGTTTAAGTGGAAGTGGAGGATAATTGAACAGTTTGCCATAGAAGATGTAAAAGTTTTCAAGAACACGTTAATGTTTTTTTATATTCGAATAATTTCAATAGAAGTTCGTGTTCGTTTCTCTCTCTCTCTCTCTCTCTCTCTCTCTCTCTCTCTCTCTCTCTCTCTCTCTCTCTCTCTCTCTCTCTCTCTACTCCTTCTCCTTCTTCCTCTCGTCCTTCTTCCTCTCCTTCTTCTTTTCCCTCTCCATTTTTTCCTTCTCCTCCTTCTCCCTCTCCTCTTTTTCCTTCACCTTCTTCTCCCCCTCTCTCTAATCCTTCTCCTTCTCCCTCTCCTCCTTCTCCTTCTTCCTCTCCTACTCCTCCTTCTCTTTCTCCCTCTCCCTCTCCCCTTCCCTCTATCTATCAGTGTCGCAAAGAGGCAAGCATGGAGAGCGTGAAGGAAGGCAGCAAACTCCCAAATGGTCTCCTTCTTAACTTTCCTCATGCATACTCGGCGACACAGTGTTATCGTGGTCGCCCAGGGAAGATGAGGGGACGAGAGACGCTCCAGGACACAGGCAGGGACTTGGGGAAATGGAAATAGAAATGTATGGAGGTGTTCTCTAGTTGAGCTGTGACAGGATGGAGTTTTATTTAATGGTGTGTGAGGTGTTTTTTTGTATTTTCTGTTTTTTTCGTGTGTTTTGTTTTATTTCGTTGTCCAAAGAAAGAGTACAGTTTTCCATGACATTTTTCATTTGTGTTTTGTTTTATTTCGTTATGCAAAGATTGAGTGCATTTTTTTCTATTCCTTTTTTCATGGTTTTTATGATATTTTGTAATTCTAAGCTGGAAAAAAATCACGTTAGTCTATTTACTTTCGTTTTTCTCATCATTTTTACTTTTTTTCCTTGTTTTTCTGTTATCAAAATACCACTCGGTTTATGTTGTTCTAAAGTGACTTTTATTCCTTCTCATAATCTGAGTTACCTTAATTAGTTTATTATCTACTATTATCTATCGTTGCCCATTTCCATTCTTTTTCCCCCCTTTTCACTTTTCCGTATTTTCTTTCATTCTTCCCTTTCATTTTGTCTCCCTTTACCACTTTCACAGTCAATATTCCTCTTTTTCCCCCCTTTCACTGTTTATCTTCCTTCCTTTCACCTCTCTATCGTTGCCCATTTTCATTCTTTTTCCCACTTTCACTTTTCCGTATTCTTTTTTCTTTCTTCCTTTCCATTTTGTCTCCCTTTACCACTTTCACAGTCAATATTCCTCCTTTTTTTCCCCCTTTCACTGTTTATCTTTCTTCCTTTCACTCTCTATCATTGCCCATTTTCATTCTTTCCCCCCCCTTTTCACACCTCCGTATTTCCCCTTTACTTCCCTTTCATTTTGTCTCCCTTTACCACTTTCACAGCCAATATTCCTCTTTTTTCCCCCTTTCACTGTTTATCTTCCTTCCTTTCACTCTCTATCATTGCCCATTTCCATTCTTTTTTCCCCCCTTTTCACTTTTCATCACGACCCGTCCTCCAAACAGCACGCGAATCTCGTCAAAGAGGAAGAGAAACAGAGAGACGAAAAAAATAAACCTACAGCCACATGCATATTCAGATTCGAGTGATACTGAGCTGCCTCTCTCTCTCTCTCTCTCTCTTCCTCATCACTGGGAATAATGAAGAGAGAAGCCCACACACGGAGGGACATTCAGACATACAGACACCCACACATACACACAGGGACAGGAGTACACGTAGAAACACAGAGTTAGAGAGAGATGAACTGAAAGACAGACAGACAGGTAGGCAGACCAAAAAATGAACAGATAAACAGACAGACAGACAGACAGACAGAGAGATATACACATGCATACACTCAACAAACACACATACATACATACACACACACACACACACACACACACACACACATACACACACACACACACACACACACACACACACATAAACGTGACTCTTCCCTCCATCTATTCTTCTCTCATTAAAACTCTTCCCTTCTCGTTGTCCTCTCTCCTTTTTTCCTTCCTCTCCCTCCCTCCCTCTCTCTCTCTCTCTCTCTCTTTCCTTCCCTCCTTTCCATCTCCTTTTTTTCCATCTTTCCCTCCCTTACCATGTCTATTTTTCTCTTGTTCTCCTCTTTCCCTTGACATCCTTCCTGTTTGTTTGTCTGTCGGTCTTTGTGTTTGAATGTCTGCTTCTCTGTGGCAGGA
>CM035208.1:5147864-5163552 GCA_020233015.1 Callinectes sapidus | reverse complement strand
CCTAGGAATCCATCTCTGCCTATGTTATGTTTCATCATTCTGACCAATCGATCTATATATACAGTGAATAAAAGACAACTTGAAGGAGCACCTTGGCGTACTCCTGCCGTGGCCTCTACTGTAACGGATCGTAATATATTTCTAGTATACGCATACATGGTTTGTATTGCGCGTAACATTACCTTGCCACATCCACGTGACTTGAACACCTCAAGTAACTTTCCACGCGGTACTCTGTCGTAAGCCTTACTAAAATCTATAAACAACATGTATAATCTTTCTTTCTTAAAATTAGCAAGGTCACTCAGTAGTCTTAAAGTCATTATCTGTTCCACACACCCACGCCCCTGCTGGGCTCCTGCCTGGCACTGGTCTATATTGGTCCATAATTTCAGTCTGTTAAATATCAAAGAGTCGTATATTTTCGCCAATGTATTCATCACCGATATACCTCTATAATTGCCACATTCCATTCGATCCTTACCACCTTTAAACAATACAATAAGTTTGTTAAAACTCCACTCAACTGGGTAAAAAACATGTAAGAATATTACATTAAAAACATGCAGCAGAAATATATACCAATTAACTGGGAGAGCCTTAATGAGACCTGGACATATGCCTGTATAACTCTTCTTAACATTAACATCATGAATCACCGTCTCTAGTTCTTGCACCGTGAACGCATCATCTAACACAGGTATTGTTGGCACAAACTCATCAATAAGTTGATTACTATCATCTAGACGTTCTTGGTTTTACAGATTTTCAAAATGAATTTTAAACTGTTCATCATCGGGCTTTACATTTTCGCGTATATCAACCTTCCCTGACCAATCGATGGCCTTCCAAATCAATTTCAAGTCATTTGTTTGCAGTATCCTTTCCCACCGTGACTGTGATACGTCCCATGTCCTTTCGTGATGATTACCGCGTCTTTTACACTGACGCGCCACCCTGTCCAGCGCATCACAACCCGTTGTTATCACATTCATAACATTTTCCTGGCCAGGAACGTTAACATTTGGGGGATCGAGAGTCTCTAATACATTCCTAAAGTCGTTCAGGTTCACTGTGTTATATCTTGGAGTTCTTCGTATGACTTGTTCACACGGTTTGTTGCCGGATGACTCGCCCAGACGCCTGGCACGCTCTAAGGGAGAGGAGAGAAGGAGAAGAGGGAGGGCAAAATCTTAATCTGTGATTTGTTACCTGCTTACTGCAAGGATTTGAGTGCGTACATTTTACAATGAAAAATAAATGACGCATGAGTACAACTCGAGTACATAGTGCGCAAGGGACGGAGGGAACAGAAACCCACCAATGCGAGTGGTTCCTGCTACACAAAATTTCTAGGTTAAATTCTAGCAAAACAGTGCAAAACAAAACATAAGTGTATAGAGTATTTTTGACATGGATAAATAGATAGACATAAATAGATCGGTTCCTCGATCACTGTTGCGATCAATTCTCAAACACTTCTGTGTTTCACCTCCACTATATCTTAAGATCTTACTTCATTTGACATGAGTTTTTTTCAAGGTGTTTTTATGGATCTAGAGGCAAAGTGATAACACTTCCACATCATAAGCTGGAAAAATATTTGAAAACACCACTAGTCATCTCTATGGTCTCGGAAAACAGTTGTGCTTCTAAATACCAACCTTAAACAAGCTTGTTATTTACGCTTATTACTTTTCAATGTAACTAACATAAGCATTGAGTTTGTCAAAGAATCAGCCTTATATGATTGCTTTTATTCACTTGACCACAACACAAGGCGTTTGGAACACTAGCAGTAATGGGCTATTTATGAAGCTCAGCCACCAGATGGCTCTACAAGTTAAGAGCCAAGCCAGCCAAAGCCAAGCGAGCCAAAAATTACTTCATCCTTACCATGATTTACCTACGGTTATAAAAGCAGTTACGTGTCAAAGTAACTTCATGCACGAGTTGAGTAATGAAAAAGCTTCGCAAGAAAAATATAGCATAAGAGAAAACATTTCTCTCCTTAATGTATTTTCCTGAGATGTGAAGCCAAAGGTGACAAACTGGCACTCTCTCATCTCACCTTTTTGGCGTTTATAAACAATAAAAATGCAAGATCAGCACTTTCAGGTCTCTCTAGATATTTGATTCACATTAGAGTATGGAAAATAAATATAGGTTTTAAGTGTCAACTTCTCTTATGGCGGATATTTAATGTTAATAATATTGAATAGTTCAACAGCAGATATCCGAACTCACAGAGATCGTCAGTCATCTGAGATCAGTCTTGATTTCATCCGAGGAGGATCTCATCGCGGCACTGTCTGCTGTCATTCCCACAGATCATGCTTCAGTATCCCCACTTCCACACACCCCGTGGTGGTGGTCCTGCGTTCCCAGAGCCCTCCCGCACTCCAGCTTGAAACACAGATCATGCTTCAGTATCCCCACTTCCACACACCCCATGTGGTCCTGGTTCCCAGAGCCCTCCCGCCCTCCAGCTTGAAACACGTCAACTTGTAAACACACCTTGCTGCTGCTCTTGGATTAGGGACAGTCTCCTGAATCTTAAGTGGCAAGATTTGCCTCACTTTGATATTCGTCAAAATAGAGACTGACTCTAAACGAGTACTTTTCTAGCTGAAGACTGCACACTGATTGTGCTAAACGGGTGAACAACACAATATTAGTTTAATCTAATTCATAATTGTAAGAACAATGTGAAATGGAATTGCCAGATGTTAAACATTCTGGCCCTGGTTTCTCAAGATACATCACGGTAAACGATTTCCAGTGTACTGCTAAAATGCTATTATATTACTTCACTTGTACATAATGATACGATGCCATACAACTGCTTGGTTAAGTACAGAAAAATCGCGATAGTTAATATCTTGCTTGGTTCAGCTATCACTTACCTGCCAGTGATATCTGGTGGCCACCGATTTTCATAAATAGCCCATTATGACCCCTCCAAGTAAATCTCTCTCTCTCTCTCTCTCTCTCTCTCTCTCTCTCTCTCTCTCTCTCTCTCGTGTTTTGCTTCCTCAAAACCTAGCCTCTAAAGAACTGACCGGTAGTCGGTGGTGTCTCTAGTACTTTCATGTTAGGTACAGCCTGTCAGTTCTTTAGAGGCTAGGTTTTGAGGAAGCAGTTCTTATAATTAAATAACAGAGGAAAGTAAAGGGAAAGGGAAGGGAGGGCATTTCCTACCTAAGTGACGCAGTTAACTGTTCGTGAAATTACGATCAACCTTCGACTTGGTAAGTACTCGGTTAATCTTATAATTTCACTTCACGATAATTAACTGACGTCACAAGGTAGCCAATGAGAACTTTAGAGTGATTCCTCAAAACCTATGTTGACTCTTTAGATCCAGGGCTCAATAGCAGGAAAGATCAGGAAACATAAGATTATGCAATATAACTATTTATTTTTTGTACAATGTTATACCATCACCAAGGTAAGTAACTTCGCGATTACATTTTATATAACCCGAAGATCCAAGAACAGGAATTTCTTATAGTGAGTACCAACTAAACATAATGAACTTTTTACTTTAGCTTCACAGAGGAAGCCCGCCAAAACAATTATGACAACACAGCTTCACCAAACTGACCCTGCTTGCACACAGGCTTTCTGTAGAACAGAGCAAAAGTGGATTCCTGAGCCCATCCCACAGTCTCCAAGATCGTAGACATAGGTAGGGTCATCGCTGCTTTGCTAGTAGAGGCATTTCTGGTGGAGTGAGGAGCAAAAGTAGACAGATCAATGCCAGCAGCTTTCATAACGTCTCGAGTCCAGCGTCTTAGCGTGTTTCTCGAAGCTACTCTAAAAGGGGGCTTGGTTGTTAGGAAAAATCTAGTGATTGAACCCCTGATGCTATTTGTCCTTCTCAAATAGCTTAGTATAGTAGTATGGACACACAAACATTGATCTGGGGTGTAAGCCTCAAAAACTATTCCTGAGAGATGGTTCCCTGGCCTTGAAGTTTTGAGTAGGTCTCCTATAGTAAAAGAAATCCTAGAAGTAGAGATAGTCATATTACTGATGTCTAGTAGGTGAAGGGTTTGGCCCCGTTGTCCGGATACCAATAGCATTAACATTACCTGACGGGTAGTCGGTGGTGCTGACACACCATCAATAACACCGATGATGCCGTGCATGCCATAGTGTGCCAAGAATTCCCTCTGTTTGGTGGTAGTCACTGCTTCACTGGTAGTGAACACAATGAACTTTCTCAGTACATCCAAATTTGTGAGGGCATACACTGTCTCTTTCACTATGGCATTAATTGTTTGCTGTGAGGGACCCAAGTCATCACTATTGCACTGTTGCATTTTCCCAGTGGCGAGATATCTAAGGGTAGCAATGACCTTCAGCTCGGGCGAAATCGCCTTATTTCTTGCCGTGGGGCTTGAAATGGCATCTCGCACCAAGTCTGTCACAAACATGATACCTTCCCTATCCAGGCGGTATCTTTTAATAAGTTCGGCACCACTGAAATCGTTCAAGACGTCTCTCCTTTCACGGAAAACTCTGGGACGACGTTCAGCTGCTGCCACGGCCATGTTTGTTTACTGTCGTGAGCGCATCTCAGGCATCGTCCTAAGTCCGTATTCCACCTCCCACCCTGCCCTAACTTTTCCGCGCGTCTCAGGCACGGATTGCGTCTTACGCAGATTTAGGACGCGCATCGGCCATTTTGATAGCTTAAGATGAGCAGCTGATTGTCTCAGGCGAAATCTTTTCTTTATAAGTATGGCTCCAGCTCTTCCATATCCATTGCTAATGCTGTGAAATATCAGCACACTGTTGGTTTCAGTAAAGTTGCCAATCTTTGCCTTGCGTGGCTTACTGTCACACAACAATTAATCACAGTTGTTGCACTTCACTTGAACCTCACAGTCAAAATACTTTCTTTTGATGTTTGTCTGTGCCTGCTCACCACAGATATCACACGTGTTTGTACTCAAGAGTTCTTTTAGTCTAGAAATGGAGATGACAACAAGGGCATTATCGTCACTGACACCTTCTCCACCACTCAGTTTCCCTGATAAAAGTTTGTCACGATACGCAGCTGCGGTCGGTGGGTCCGTGAGGGAAGTGGCCCCAACCCCAGCCTCCACGCTCTGCTCCCCTGCCGCCTCAGCCTGGCTAGTGCTCTGTGTCGCCCCCTCACTTTCCTTTTTCTTCTTTTCCTGCCAGTAGGCTTTCCAATGTTTTTTAGCAGCCTCACTTCTGGCTACTACACTTCTCTTCCGTTTGCCCATAATGTATCACACAAAAAAGGCAGTGATTGCGAGGGAATAAGCAAAGAGATCAGGTGACTGGGAGATGAGAGATGCGTCCCCCCTCTCCAATCGATCACCAGAGGCACTGGCAGCTGGGAGACTTGTTGCTACCTTGCAGTGCTCACCACGTGGTGATGTGAAAACTGTCGTACAGCACAATAAGTACATACAATCACGAAAAAAATCGGAGAAAAGGGTGAAAAGATAAACAAAGAAGAGTGAAAATTCGTTTAAATCCCCAGTGCGTAGCGCGTTAGACATTTAAAGTTTAAAGGGCCACCAAGGTGCTCAAGGGTCTGGCAAGGCAACGTAAGACAGCGCGGCGCCTACGTTGGGTGACTTGTTGGGCATGATTGAAAGAATACACTTTAGTGGATCCTGCCAGCCCGGATCCACGAAGCTTAGCGACGTGCTAGCGACAGGCGCCTGTCGGTATTAACGACCAACGGTATCCACGAACGCAGCGAGTGACGTTATGACGTTATGACGTCGTTATTAGCGTCATTTTCGCGTCGTTAATAACAACACCTCCCGAGGTGTAGTAAAGACATCGCTATTTCTTATATAAATATTTTTGTCCACAAAATTATCTTTATTTAACCTCATCCATACTTCACCACTCAAGTAACATGATATTGGGAGGCATAAAATGAAATTTAACATGGAACAGCCAAAATAAAGATCGAGGAGAGAGCAAATTCGTCGCGGTGAGATACGCGCCACTTCGCCGCTGTTGTCACCTTCCTCCACTATGGCTGTCATTGCTGCTCATTTTTACCTCCGTGCCCTAAGAAGGGAAAGGCGTTTTCGTGATCGCCTGGACCCGTTGGCACTAAGTGATGATGAGCTCATAAGGAAGTATCGTTTCCCCGGCAGCTATTTCTCTTGTTTGAGGAAATGGAGCCTCATCTGAGACGGAGGACAAGGCGTAGCCAGGCACTGCCTGTGCACACCCAGGTCCTGCTGGCTCTGAGGCTGTTTGCAAGTGGATTCTTTCAAAACGTTATTGGAGACACTGCTGGGAAGATACTTGTGTTTATTGATGTTGGTCCGTTACACCACCTCCTGAGTTGGTGTAGTTCTGGGCCCAGATTTACACTCTAGCCACGACATTTGAAAGTTGTAAGTAGCTTTCTGAATACCATATACTGTTTGAATGTTGTAACCATGAGATTTATACCCCTTGAATAGTGTAAAGTGCTTTCTGAATCTGGGCAGTATGGTACTGTCACCGAGACTCAATGAATGTACAGCACTGGCCCGGCCCGGTGATACAGTGACTGGCAACTTCCCGTCCTGCTCCTCTATCGTTGCAAAGATGAGTCCCCGATAATGAAGCGAGCTGTCTTCCACTCAGGCTTCTCCGATGCTATCATATCAGTGCTAGGAATGCCAAGTCTATTCTCTCTGAAAAAAAAAGAAAACAAAAGGGGGAAAAAAGAAAAAAACGTTGTGTATTACATATTCTCACAAGGAGGTGACTTGCGACTTTTGACTTGACTTAATATGGCATTGATGTGAAAATTCGCCAGAAAGGATGAGCAGAAACAACTTTCCAGACACACTGACAGATCGGCGACAAGTTTTGGCAAACCAAATATGAAAGTCAGCACACACACACACACACACACACACACAAACACACACACACACACACACACACACACACACACACACACACACACACACACAGTTAGTTAGTTTATCATTGACCACATTGTACATTAGTTAAAGACAAAATCACAACTTTATGGTCCAATACAAAAACAATTACAAAAGCTTTAAAACATACTCTATAAGAGTGAAAGATATGACATATTACTTGTAGAAGTACAGTACTTTAGACAAACTAGAATTAATTTGTAAATTAGTCATACATGATAAAACAATAAAACTAGAACATATTAAACCAATTGAAATGAAATGCAATAATAATTACAAAAACTTTAATACATACTCTATAAGAGTGAAAGATATGACATATTACTCGTAAAAGCACAGTACTTTAGACAAACTAGAATTAATTTGAAAATTAGTCGTACATGATAGAACAATAAAACTAGAACATATTATTAAAACATTTGAAATGAAAGACAAAAATAATTACAAAAAATTTAAAACATACTCTATAAGAGTGAAAGGTATGACATTACTCGTAGAAGTACAGTATACTTTAGACAAACTAGAATTAATTTGTAAATTAGTCGTACATTATAAAACAATAAATGTGGAACATATTAAAACAATTGAACCGAAAACTATTATTAACATTGCTAAAAAGAAAGAGATAAAAAAACATCATAAAAACATAAAACATGAAAACACAATTAAGAAAAAGAATCTAAAGGAAACGTTTAATTAGGAACTGCAAATCCAAACTCGTTGCCCATATGAGAACAAATAAAACATAATATTATAACATTAAAATTTCAGGACATAAAAAAATATACTCGTAAAACTATCGAAGCAACAGGAAAGCTAATGATGAATTATTATTAGTTTCTCGGGCATTTAATTATAAATAATGGATATATAAGAATCATCAGTATACGTACATCTAGAATTTGGTTAATAACTTTACAAACCACCTCATTTGTAAACCTACCTTAAAATAACTCTTCTGTGTCAGAAAAATGGAAAGTGTCTGGTATGTGTTGTGTGAGTTGACTGTTGTGTAACTTGTGTCTCGGTCTGCACTTCTCCGCACACACACACACACTCGCTCCTCTAACGGGAGGCGACCGCGTCCCCTCCTACTCCACCTGCCCCCCACCACCGCCAGGGAGTGGCTTGAGACGCGGAATCGTGTAAAAGCGACCCGATGGAGTTAATTTATGGTGTGTTTTTCTGTATATACAGGGTGTAGGGAAAGGTGTGGATTGATCTGTCTATAGGTCACACGCCTCGATGATTGTGAGTGTTGCAGAGTGTTTTTCAAATCTGGACTTCCTAAAGTGATATCATCTGTGTCTGAGTGAATCAAGTCAGTAATATAGGAGGACTTATTATTGTATCTGGTAGCCAAGACTAATCTCAATGCAAACATCAGGAGATCATCAAGGTGTTGAGATCTCTTCCTCCAAATTTTAGAGATAAATTTACGGTGTTTTTTTCTTTACAAGAGTGTAATGGAGGGTAACCAGACTCAATGTAACATACATCGTTACAGGTTGTCATTCTTACATTCAGGAGACTATTAATACACTAGTTATACACCTTGGTGACAGGCTTCAAGTTTCCACTCACCCAGGACTCACAACGTCTTTTTACATGAAAAGGAATGTCATCATTTTTCTTTAAACACGAAATATACTTTGCAACGTGTGGCATCTTGCATTCCACATGAGTTCTGAGTGCCGTGGAAACTGAACCGTCCACTGTGAAGGGCGAACCCAAGTACGTGTAACGCTCGCAGTGCTCCACCACTAAGCCCTCCAATTAAATAGGTGCCTTATCTTCTGACATACCACCACCTATAACAAAAAACTTTGTTTTGGTTTCGTTAATTCTTATTCCGTACTCTTCACAAAATTGTTTAACTATCAAAAGTTTCTGTTGCATCCTTTATCTTGTGGTGGCAAGCAGCACTGTGTCATCCATCATAACGAGGATGTGTAGCCAAGACAAAAATCCGTCATCAGCACAGTTCTCTTTCATTCTCTTTATCAAATCATTCACGTATAGAATGAACAACAAGCAAGATGTGGGGGAGCCTTGGCGTACACCTATTGTATGCAGCTGCGAGCACTGCTGTACCTAATACACTCTCCGTCACTTGATACATCGCAGCTACGGTCGCCAACATTATTGAGCCACACCCTAATCTTTGTAGAATTCTGAGTAACTTCACTCTGGGCACCAGGTCAAACGCCGGCCTGCTCCAGGTATGGTATGAACCACCGCTCCAGGCGGCAGCACAGTACCATGCCGTACAGTTTGGCTAGACTGTTGATAATACTTATGCCCCTATAGTTCATTGTCTCGTTCCTATCACCACGCTTAAATATTGTAAAAAAAATTGCTCTAGTCCACGCATCAGGGTAACTACCAGATATAAAAATACTATTAAAAAATGTTGTGATCATAAGGATCCAATGCTGTGGCAGTATTTTAAATACGTCCAGGGAAACACCATCAGGACCGCAAGCTTTATCTGGTTTGATTTTATTTATTTGTTCTACGACTTCATCTGCTGATATGGGATCGTCTAGGATAGGGATATTTACATGTACGTCAGGAGAACTAAGACTGAAATCTTCATTTATGGTTGGATTCATCACACTCTCATAAATATCTTTAAAGTCTGCATCTGATGGGGTAACATAAGCTTTATCATCATTTTGCAGTAGCCCTTTCCAGTTAATAGCCTGCCACATACGTCTGTCATCTTGGTCCTGCA
This sequence comes from Callinectes sapidus, assembly GCA_020233015.1. Lineage (NCBI taxonomy): Eukaryota > Metazoa > Arthropoda > Malacostraca > Decapoda > Portunidae > Callinectes > Callinectes sapidus. The sequence goes on along the minus strand of CM035208.1, from coordinate 5,153,871 downwards.
TCAATCTATCCCACCTTTCCAGCTTGGTGTCTTCCCCATCTGGTGTCGTCACTTTACGACTTGTTCTTGCACACTCATATAAGACTTATGATATGTTGTTAGCAAAAGTTTTGACACCATTTATGTTCATCAAATCATCAATCTCGGGCACATTGTCTGCAAACATCACTGGGTTAATAGAACTAAACCTGACAGGTCCACGCACCAGTCTGCCACGCTGCTGTTCCACAAGTGATCTGTGAGATCCCAGCATACAAGCTCCATTGAATAACTCCTTCAAGGAAATCTTAGGTAACTGTAATTCTAAAGGAAATCGGAGCGTGGTCTGATGGAAGGTGAATCGTCTGGTGGACATTGAATGAACTTATGTTTCGTAGAGCATCACACGACCCTAAGCATACATCTGCCTCAGAAATCCAAGAATCCCTCTTTCTATACGTTTTCCCTCCAAACAAGTGTTTTGTACTTGTTTTTAAGTTATTAATAACAAGGAGGTTACTGTTCATGCATAATGTAGATAACATATAAGCATTATTGTTAGAATTCCTTACATCATCAGGAATGGTTGGGTAAGAGTACATACGACACTCTGGTGCTTCAACACGGTTTAACAAGTCACGAACGCTAGCACCTAATCCAGCATTTAAGTCTCCTATAATGAACATTTTTTTTCATGACTGAACATCAGACACTTTTTTTCCTGGAGAGCAGCAAAAGAGTAATTAGAGTAATATGGAGGAGAGTCACTTGGGGGGATATAACAAAATCCAAACATAATTTTGGGTTCACATCTCAACTGTAGCCACACCTGATCCTCTGTATTGTTATCAACACATATCACATGGGATGATAAATAATTTTTTACCAACACCACTTCGCATTCCTAAATTCTACAAAACCAGGTAAACTTACACAAATCTGTTTTAATCTCATTCAAATTTATGATGTCATATTTGAGAAGCAGATTCTCCACAGTAGATTTTTCTTATTTAGTTCTCACTCCATTAATATTCCATGAGAGGATTTTCAAACTAGACTGATGTGGTCGTTTTAAAAAGACTGGCAATTCCACCTATCGATCACTACGCCATCTTTATATAACTGACGTTCCTTTGCATTTAAGTAGATATTGCAGGCAACATTTTCTGGTTTTTCTTTCTCTGTTTTCTCAGCATCTCTCAGTCTTTTCCATTCTTCTCTTACGCTTGGGTGTACGTCCTTCTTTATAAATATAGTCTTACACGCATCACTGGCTGACTTAATGCGTTTCGCTACATCCAGCGCACCTTCGCGATCCTCCCGGGATGACACAGTGACAAGGATGGGTCGTCTCCTTCTTCTCTCTTCTCCGTCGCCTCTCCTGCCCAGTCGTCGCACTGACTGGACTCGGCAGGTCGCCCGTACTGTCGACCATACCTTGTCAATTTTATCTTCATCATTTGTTGCGCTGTCCAGGCTTTCGTTGTTGTCAGGTACGCCGAGGACGATCAGATAACTCTCTCTCCTTCCTGTCGATATGCTCTAAGTAGCGTTGCTGCTTTGCTATGATATCTGCCTGCTTGTTTACCTGGGACTGCAGCTCTTCCAATTTCTTATTTATCGCACTTTCAGGAGAGGTTATTGCCTGCTTCAACTCGGCTACCTCTGTCATCAGTGCTGTCAGCCGAGCCAGGATCGTTTGCGTGGAGTCACCATCTTGCTCTGGTGCTGCTAGTATTATGTCAACTACTTCATCTTTGTTTATGGGTGTCAACTGGCCACGTTGCATTTTTTGTAGGTCAAACAATGTTCTAGACACATTTGTTGGCGGGATATTAATGTATCAGTGGGTTTAAAGATGGGCTTAAAGAACGTCACAGCAGCCTGTGGAAAGGTGGGGGCAGCTGCCATCACACTTGGTGATGCCTGTTTCAATAAATACAGGTGGAGACGACACTATTAACACACACACACACACACACACACACACACACACACACATACACACACACACACACACACACACACACACACACACACACACACACACACACACACATTTGTATATGATGACATGTAGATTTTCATCCGAAAATTGTAGGCTGCGATTCCTAATAAACCGTAAATTATTATCAGCATTATTTATAAGTTTAGTATGTACTTGCACCTTGTCAAGGCAAGCTCTGTCATGTCTATGTAGTTGTTATGCGAGGGACATAACAAGGCTGACAAAACACAATCCTTACTGTCAGAAATCACAAAAAGACAAACAATAATAACATCATAATAAGATTTAGGAAGAAAAGCGTCCCGTCCCGTGTCGCCAGGCCGGACAAAACTTAAATTGCTATTCATAATTTTGATATAATAAAATACAACAGTGCAGTTTTAGTTATTTTTTTATATAAAGCTGCAAGAAGCCACGAGGACTATAATCTTGTAATGCTTTTAAATTAGTCTTCTAACAACGTAATTACTGATTATTAAGTCTGTTCCTTTACTAATCATTCCTTTAAGGGAATAGATTACTTTAGTACAATGCTGTATTGTTCAATATAGAGCTGCCACGAAGACTATAATCTTTTAATGTTTTACAATTACTCTTCTAACAACGTAATTACAGATTATTAAGAATATTCATTTACTCAACTAATCTTTCTTTGAAAGGAAAAAGATTACTACAATGCTATACTGTTCAATATAGAGCTGCCACGAGGACTGTAATCTTTTAATGCACTGTAATCTTTTAACGCTTTACAATTACTCTTCTAACAACGTAATTACTGATTATTAAAAATATTCCTTTACTCAACTAATCATTCTTTGAAAGGAAAAAGTTTACTTTAAACAATGCTATACTGTTCAATATAGAGCTGCCACGAGGACTGTAATCTTTTAATGCTTTTCAATTATTACTCTTCTAACATTCTTATTATTACATTATTACTCTTCTAACAACGTAATAACTGATTATTAAAAATATTCCTTTACTCTACTAATCATTCTTTGAAAGGAAAAAGTTACTCTACTAAAACGCTCAGGAGGAAGCGCCTTAAGGGTGGGATGGGCGGCGGGTAGGAGGGCGGGAGGTGCCGCGGGCGGATTGGTGGGCGGCGCGGGCAGCCTCCAGGCAGGCCTGTATGAAGGCCTGGGCGCCGGTCACCTGGAGGCGCGGGCCCTTCAGGCGCACCACACGGGTGGTCCTGTTGCCCGCGGCGGGGACGCCCACCAACACATCAGGGAACTGCCCCCTCAGTCTCCTGACGGTGGCGCCGCCGGGGCCCACCACGTGGCGCCGCTGCTCGGGCGCCACCTCCACCTGCACCTCCACCACCTCGGCGTCCCGCAGCAGGGCCTGCACGCGCGCCACGGCGCCACTCACCTGCCGCGGGGGGCCACGCAGCCTGATGCTGCGGGTGGCGGTGTCTCGCGGCGGCGGGACCGCCACCTTCAGGCGGTCAAACTCTCGCAGCAGTTCTCGGAGGGTGGCGCCTTGCTGCCCCACAATATGGCGCCGCATGTGAGGCTCTACTGGCACCACTGCCTCCGTCACCTCCTCCTGCCACGAGGCGCGCACGCTGGATACCGCCTGCCGCGTGTTTCGCCGGGCCTTCTTGGTCACCTCCTTGGGCTGGCGGAGCGGCGTTTTCCCGGAGGACACCTTGGCCTCCTCAGCCACGGCAGGCGGCTCTTCCTGCCTCTTCTGCCTCCTCTTCCTGCGGCGGACCACAGTCCAGCCCTCCTCCTCTGCTGCAGGGGCTTCGCCCTGAGCCAGGCTCCCTCCCACCACCACCACGCCTTGCTCCTTCTCCTTGTCCTTCTCCAAGTGGATTGCTTCTTCCACTTTTTCCTCTTCCAATCCTTCCTCTACTACTTCCTCTGTCTCCTTCTCAGGGTGGATTACTTCTTCCACCCTTTCCTCTTCCTTCATCACCTCCTTTGTGTCTTTCTGTAGGTGGATTACTTCTTCCACCTCTTCCTTCCCCTGTTCCTCCTTCACAATGTCCTCCTTCAGGTGGATTACTTCTTCCACCTTTTCCTCGTCCAAGTCTTCCTCTTCTCCAGTCACCGTCTCCTTCTCTGCGCCTTCATCCGTCTTTCCTTGCTCCTGCGCTACATCTAATCGGCGATGTTTGGCCTTGCCTCGTCGCCTGTTTCTCCGGAGGAGACGCTGAAGGCGCTTCCAGTAGGGGAAACAGCAGGCCTTGTTCTCGTCCTCGCTGTCCATGACGAGAGGACCGTTGCTCAGCTCAAGATGGGTTGCCGTTGGTTCGCCCCTTGCGCTTACCTGTCTTTACTTGTCACCCTCTGTGACACCGATAGGCTCCGTATAAAAGAAGATTTTCTTGCAAATTGTGGAAACAGAGACCACGGGAGTAAAGAAATGGAGCGCTGTGATTGGTGTACAGCGCTGGTGTAGCTCCAAGCTGGCCCCAAACAAGAGCCAACAAGGATCCTCCTTACTACACTATTCATTATCTATAGTGTTGTACCAAGATAGAAATATAACATTACGTCAATAAACTGTAATACATACAGTAATAGGAACACAGATTAAGTACTAATCTGTGTTTTCTTTTTCTTTCTATCTTTTTTTTTCTCTTCTTCGTTCTAATTGTGTTTGGATTCGGGATACTTTTTGCAAAAAAAAAAAAAAAAAGATGTCCATCTGAATGCATATGATATGTAATATCTCCCTGGGCCCTTCCCTGATAACTCACTGATCAGTGCAAACAACAACTGCGCAAGTAATGCGACCGAGCTAACATCTAATTAAAACAATTAAAAATGGAAAGCACGACGGTTCGCCCGTCGCCTAATAACTTCTCCTGTATTTCCTTTCCTACCTCCTACTTCCTCCAATCTTCCCTTCCCACCCGCTTTATCTCTCCGCATTTCACCCCTCTTTCCTATCCCCCAACGGAAAATACTATAGACAGCTATCTATACAAAAACACAAGTAGAAGTAACAGTAATTAAAAGGAAAAATCCAGCATTTCAAGGCCTCAGAAGAATGGTAAAGCATACAAAACAATGAAAGGTTTAAACTTGCTCGCAGGTAACCCCCCTTACCTGTGCTCCTCCCGCTCCCCTCATCACTCACCTGTAATAGAAAGGTAAGACAATTATTTCCCCTTATTGAGACCCTCACATACAGTTATGGATCACCCTCCTCCCCCTCCCCCGACGTAATAGAAGGCAAGTGCCAATAGTATAAGAGTGCATGGGGCTGAGTCAAACCTGTACATTTATTTCCTTTTGTTAATGCAACCTTAGACACCGACAGTCTAATACGTGTTGTGTTGCAGGTACGAGTAGTGTCTCTTCGCAGCAAGGGCGGGAACATGGAGTATCACGTGGAGGGAGAGATTAATGCCGTATACACCAACATCCTTGCCAGCGCCATCTGTCCTCACCACCTGCCTGCGAGATGAGAGTGCCAGGGAGGATGTGGCGTGTACAGCGGGATGGTCGGTGTTAAGTAGGCGAGGAAGATAGGATGATTATCTACGATAAATAATAAGAAAAAGAAAATCTTGCAGTTATTTATTTATTTACTTTTTTCTTGTTGATGCTGATGCTCCGATAATATTTATTATTATTGCTATTATTGTTATTATTATTATTATTATTATTATTATTATTATTATTATTATTATTATTATTATTATTATTATTTTTATTATTATTATTATTATTATTATTATTATTATTATTATTATTATTATTATTATTATTATTATTGTCATTATGACAAAGATGATCATCATTTATGATAAAAATTATAATATTTTTATCAACTATTATCATAATAATAATTATTATCATTATTATTATTATTATCATTATTATTATTAATATTATTATTATTATTATTATTATTATTATTATTATTATTATTATTATTATTATTATTATTATTATTATTTTATTATTTATTATTATTATTATTATTATTATTATTATTATTATTGTTATTATTATTATTATTATTTTAATTATTATTTTTATTATTTTTATTATTATT
>CM035208.1:5121393-5147844 GCA_020233015.1 Callinectes sapidus | reverse complement strand
GACAGCTGGTGGATGAAATTTCCATCATCGTTTTCTATCAAAGGGAATCATCTTATCAAGCGCTGCACGGTGTTTCTCAGTGGGCAGGAGGCGAGGCCGTGCCCTACACCACAGGCCCTTCCTTTCCGATGTCAAAAGTAATCTGCCTTCATCCCTATTCTTTTTTTTTCTGAATCCCAGCTATCTTTATCACACCCAGCTAGTATTCTCAAGGCGATGTGACCTTTTCACCGCATTATTTTTTAAGCTAGTCCTGTCTATGTGGCTACGTCTAATACCTGAGCCCTCAATATCGCTGCCAGGAATTAGCCGCCGGCCAAAGAGTTGAAATAAGAAGCGAAGGATTGAGAGGCCGGAAGGGAAGGAGGAAGGCAGGGATGGTGAAGGCACAACGCAGCTTCACTCATAACAAAAGTGAGGTAAAACGAGGTACCAGCTTGTAAATCTTCCTAGCCATGTGTTTAATATTTAACATGCGCTTCCCCTAACGTTCAAATCACTGACATATTCGCCAATAACACCATGCTATTTATTCCCTGTATTCTACCCTAACAATCGCTCCCTCCCGCGCTAACCACCACCCGCGGTAAGGAAAAGGAAGGAGGAAAGGCGATAAATAAAAAAAACAAAGACCCACAGGAAGGAAATAGTTAAATTGCCACATACTTCCTAAGTATAACTCACCATTGATATAATTATCTGAGGATCTTTCCCACGAAATGAATGTGTGAGAAACGAGATGCATAAAACTTCCCTAGAATGCTGAGTCTAGGTGTGTGTGTGTGTGTGTGTGTGTGTGTGTGTGTGTGTGTGTGTGTGTGTACAAAAATTAACGAGCACCCTCCCCCTTCTCTCTCTCTTTCTCTTCATCTTTTTCTCAACCTGTTACTGTTTTTTTTTTCTTTTGTTATATACGTATAGGGCAGATAATCATAGTTGAGACGCCTTAACACGCCTGTAGCTGTGCAATAAACATGAACATTAGTGTCGTTCTCGCGCCTTCAACGTCCCGTCACCGCGAGGAAAAAGTAATTATACGTTGTTATAATCTGATTTGCGAGACAGATATTAGACCGCGTCACTAAATTTAGCAACACCTTCTGATCCGAATTAAACTTCTTTTTTTCCCCTTTCTTCCTTTTTTGTTTCTCCTTCTCAACACCTTTTTTTCCCCTTTATGCAGATGATTCAGACAGACAGGATAAGTGGAAGTAATATTTTTGATCTGTGTAGAGTAAACATCAATTATATCGTCAACACACACACACACACACACACACACACACACACACACACACACACACACACACACACACACACACACACACCAAAAAAGACAAGACGAGGTGAGATCATCGATGTACAAGAAGTTTCGCTCATGTCGTAAGTAGAAAAAGGCAACAAGACAATTGAACTTAATCGAAACTTAGAGTGAGAAACCATCAGGTGGAGAAGAAGAAGAGGAAGAAGAAGAGGAAGAAGAAGAAGAAGAAGAAAAAGAAAAAGAGGAAGAAGAAAGGAGGAGGAGGAGGAGAGAAGTGTTCACGAGTAAGGAAGGAGGCGAAGAGGAGGCAAGAGGAGGAGGAGGAAACTGAAAGAGAATGATAGGAATACAAAGTAGAAGCAAATGCAAAAATCCAGTGGGAGGTGCATGTTGATGTCTGAACCTCTATTGGTGATAGAAATTTAGGAGGAGGAGGAGGAGGAGGAGGAGGAGGAGGAGGAGAAGGAAGAGGAGGAGAAAATGGAGCTTACAAGTGGCCACACACACACACACACACACACACACACACACACACAAACACACACACACGCACAGTTGCTGAAAATTCGCTTTTAAAAATCAATTGACGAGAGAGAGAGAGAGAGAGAGAGAGAGAGAGAGAGAGAGAGAGAGAGAGAGAGAGAGAGAGAGAGAGAGAGAGAGACTTTTTGACCGACTTGTTTATTGGACTCTACGATGTGGAGATAGAAAGATAAAAATATAGATACATTAAGCAGGAGAAGCCTAGGTCTGTTGCTTCGTAGCCCTCTCCATTACGCAGCTTTTAAAAAACTGGTAACATGGGCCACAGATTCCATAGATGCTTGATTTCTCTAGTAGAATTGAGTGAAACAGAGGTGGCAAAGGCCTCAGATAGGTTACCAAAAAACTGATAGTTGATAAATTATTTTGTCCATAGCCATAGGACTATCAAGTATTACAGAGTTGGTCAATAGCTAAATCTGTGCAATAACTTAGTTACTGTGTTAAGAGTAAAAGCTTTGTGAAGTAATTCATCAGTCTGTCTACTATGTTTTTTTCTTTGTTTTACTTAAAGGAGATAGAATAGAAATAGGTCTATGATTTGTACAGGTTTTTATGCGCTTTTTAGATATTGGAACTACTTTGTCTATTTACAAACATTTGGGGAAACAACCTAATTTAAAATACGTTTATAATAAATTCTATTTCATCATTGCACTGCTTTATAACTGATATTTATATCATCGTAACCACATGAAGTTATTCTAATAATTTGGATAATTCCTCTAGTTTCTATAACAATGGCAAGTCTCCAGAAAAATGAATAAAATGTAGAGGTTTCAAGTAAATAGCGTTTAAAATCTATGTTATGCTGAACATCGCTTGTTGCCTCAACAATATTACAAAGTATTCACTAAATTTATAAGCATTTATATGGTTATCATTTTTTATAATTGGTTCTGTAAAAGTCATGGAAGAAGAAGAAAAGAAGTCTCTTCCCTTCATTAAATTACTAACACTGCCATATTCTTTTGGGATCACCTGCATCTTGACATAGTTTTCGTTCGCAATGATTTTCTTTCACTATTGTTATGATTTTGGTTAACAAGTTTCTTTATTGTTTGAACTCCTTTCCATAAGTGATAGGCCATTTGACATATAATCTTAGTGATATATTGCAACGTTGTATAGACTGCTGCAGTTATATACTCGTATGTCTTCTTTATATATTTTTCCTTCACTGTATTTGTTTTCACTGAGAAGTGACTTTTATATAGGGATAAGAATTCGCTATATAAAAATCCAAACTGTAGTTGACATCTGTAGTAATAGAATTTGAATACCATTTAATACGATTTAAATCCACTTTTAAGTGCAGTCTTCATTAACGATTCGTTTATAGAATGTGATGCAAGGACACTGTACATCATCAAGTTCCACAGTAAATAATGAAATGATACATACAGGAAAATGATCGCTGATGGAGGTGTAAAAGATATTACTTTTTTGGGGTAATGCAGCCAGTCATTGATCCATATGGGTCGATAACAGAGGTTGATGTAGCTGTAACTCTTGTAGGCTCACTTATTGTATTGAAAAATGAATCACAGTAAAATAGATTGCACAGATTATGAATAATGTTATCGTTGTTTTTTTTTTTTTTTTTTTTTCAATTTATATTAAAGTCACCCATAATGTAGCATTTGCATTTCAGTGTTGAAATGGTCTGAAGAATGATATCCAAAGAATATATATGAAGAAAATCAGGTGTACTTTTATCAGAAGATCTATAAATCATTCCTATGACAAATTTAGAAAGATAGGTTATTTCAAGAAAAATAGACTCAATGTGGTTAAGCTGAAGTGAAACATCATCTTGTACTTGTCCTTGTATTTTTTATGGTGGTATATCGCAACACCTCTTTCTCGAAACGACCTGTTTTTAAAGTGAGCCGAGTAATGATTAACACTATATAAAATTGAAAAGTATCATCAGTCACGCGAGGTAGTTTCGCAAAAGCCAATTAAGTCAATTTCATAACTAAGCTGGGAAGTGCATTGACCAATTAGGAGTCAAAATGTAAGGAAATACTATTAATGTTATATGCCATTACTTTTAAGGTATTACTAGAATTTTTTTGTTGACATTGACAATTATTGCTGAAGAGGTAATCGCAAATAACTTGTGGGGCCAGAAATCACAATAGAAAGTTCTTAAAGAGTTGCACATGAAGTTTTATTAGTAACATGAAAAGGGTAATTGTAATTAATACTACTTAAAGGTCTAGAAAATTGCAAGTTATTCAAGTTCTGAAAGGAAAGAAGTCCCTCGTTTTCTCTCTCTCTCTCTCTCTCTCTCTCTCTCTCTCTCTCTCTCTCTCTCTCTCTCTCTCTCTCTCTCTCTCTCTCTCTCTCTCTCTCTCTCTCTCTCTCTCTCTCTCTCTCTCTCTCTCTCTCTGTTTAAGTGGAGAGTTCGGCGCAGTCCAAAGTAAAGTGGGATTTAAAGAAAAGGTTCACTGAGGTGCCGGTCCATAAAAGAAGATTAAAGATATTAAGTTTTTTAAATGTTGTAGAATATATGAGCAAACTTTACCGATGGCGTTAGTTTTCACTGCTTCCGTGACAGCCTGAGATTACATTCAACCTGTCCGTCCTTTTCTTTGGTATAACCTACCGGTGTCCCAGTCTGATCACCCCCCTCCCCCCTTATTCTTTTCCCCGGGGAAAAAGTGGCCTAGACTAGTTTTCCCGAGGGGAAGAGTAACCCAGGATACTATTCTCCCTCTGAGCTAGAATACCCCCTTTCTTCTATACTCATATGGGGAGAGGTGAGAAAGCCACCGCTGTTAGATTTGTGATGCTTCATTCCCTGTTCACTGTTTCATTGTTTTACTGTTTCATTATTGTATCAATGGCAGCACTGTGGACGACACTGTCAGTTTGAAAGAGCGGGCAGTCGCTAGTCAGTGGTGGTGGTGGTGTGAGTACCGTACCAAGGATAATATAGTCAAGGATAAAGTGATCGAATCGGCGAAATTGAGGAAAATGTTCATGCCTTCAGTGGACACTAGGGTGCAGCAGCAGTCGAGAGGGACAGTTGGGCAGGGAGGGGGCCCGGCCAGCGGTTGGCGCCACACAGCGGCAACGCTCCACCGGCACCACCACATTCAAAATGTCCTCACGCACAGCAACAACAAGGAACAGTTCTTGCTGCTTTTGTGGCGAAAATGGAGCAACTTGTCCACGGATGCGCCTTCATCTGTTCCCTAGAAACACTAGAAGGTATGTAGTGATAGATAATGATAAGATAAGTCAATAAATATGACACATTTAAATAAAAAGCCATTCTATATATCGGAGTATCTGCCTCACAGGAAACGTTAGATAAATATCGTTAAAACATTTACAAATCTAGCCTAACCTTATCCAGATTGTTCTAAAGGTTGTGACATAGGACTGGTTTTATTGTTGAGTTGAATTTTATTGGCGCTGACACACATTTCACTTGTAGACGAATGCAGTGGCTCCAACGCAAGCTGACTGGAAAGACCACCACCCTGTTGTTACCATGGGCGAGGCGACACGTGGAACAGCGAGCCTCCCTCCCTTCCTCGATGCCTGCCTCCCTCGCGTTTAGCACATGGCGGCAGTACCAACAACACATTGTGGGCCCCATTCTGGCCCAGGGCAGGCGACGAGGCAGCACGAGGTAGGAGCTGCAGGGCCAATGGGCCATATAGACGCGCGCCCCGGCACACACTTAGTTGTGCAGGGTCTTCAATAGTGTGTGTGTGTTCTATCAATAATTTTGTTATGTGAATGCAATGATTATTCTTGTCATAACATTGCAAGTATGAAATTCAATGCTTAGGAGGCATTAAGATTCTGTTTACAGTTTGAGAATTAATCTAGTCATTATAGCTATTAACTTTATGTAACCGATATTACACAATAAAATATATTAATCTATATGTATATGTATCAATGTACCTATGAATGAATACGACTAATATAAGAAAAGGAGGGCGAAAAATTAAGCAAAACAATATAGCCATCCCTTGTGAAACAGAGAAAATGGGTTCCATTCTCTATCTTTAGCTCCTTCAGTGGCCACTGTGGCGCCATGACCTTTCCTCCAAGGTAAAATTCACGGCTTGGTATCCTTCTTAGATAATCCTTGGTACCGTACCGTGGATCAGTCAGGGAAGACTAGACGACTAATCAACGAGAATTATGGAAGATACCAAGTATAATGAGATATGGAATTATCTGAAGTATGGAAAATATCCTGAAGGTACAATAAGGAGAAAAACGTGATATCAGGAAAGAATATGAGCCATTTCTCTAGGAAAATGACGAAATATATCATAAACCAGAGTGGAACTGAAAACTGCGATAAAAGTTGTGCTGAGTACAGATAAGGAAAGAATAATTCAAGCTTGTTATGATAATGTTGTATCAGGAGGTCATTTTAGAAAGGACAAAACGTTTAGTAAAAAAAATCACGAAAATATTTTTGGAAAGGAATTAAAGATGATGTAGCCAAGTATTGATATTTACATTATATGTTTATTTATTCACATTATCCGTATTTATAATGTTTATTTTGATAACAAATACCATTTATCACTGTTTTCTTTATTAATGTTAACTTTCTTTCAGTGTACACCGGTATTAGTAAAATCTAATTTCCATGTTTTTTTTTCTCGTGTTGGAACGCATTATTCAGTTTTACTTGTATTTAAATAGAATATCCTGTTCCACCATACAAACTATTTCACGATATTCATGATACGAGCTCAGTTGTGGAACGAAAAAAAGTCCTTTTTACTGTAGGTTTGTCCTTTTTCTCACTAGTATCTGGCAACCCTATCGGGCGAATTCAATATGGTGGTGGTTGCCGCGTGAGTTGGTGGAGGGAGGGAGTACACTGTTTCTTTGAGGTGTTTCTTGAATTTCTGGCTCACCAGCAGGTTCGTCAGTCACCAGGTAAAGCTCTCTCTCTTTCTCTCTGATTGGTAATTGTAATCCTTGCTGTCTGATCTCCACACACTCATTATGCACCGTACATTATAGATAATTATGTACAATCATGTGGCCAAGCAGCATTCTTTGTTCCTCCTGGCTTCCAGCAACGGTAGCGGCTGGCTCTGGTACTACTACTACTACTACTACTACGTATGGTACCTATCTATGTACGTTGTTTGTTGCTCTCCATCTCATTCATTGTGCCATAACGTAATATATCTGTATCTGTGCTCTCCCACAGCTGCAGACAGTGTAAATAAAGCCTTCCTGTCTCTGGTTCTGCCGCTAACGTGCACAGTGGCCGCTGCTGCCTTGCATGTATACCTAATACGTTGTCTGCTTCCCTACCCCAGCTCTTCTCCCAATGTTCCTCATATTTTTTTTCTTTCTTCCATCTTTTTACTTTCTTATCCAGCCGGAATTATCTGTGTTTTCCAGGCACACTTGCTTTGGCCATTTGTCTGTCTTGAAGGGCACTCGTCTATCTTCACCATTTCACTTCTTCCACACAGCTAGCAGTAAAACCACTCCACTGACCATACACTCGTTGCCCTTAATTTCTCACACAAGATATGATAGTCAGCAGTATCAAGAAGGGTTGGTTTTAGGCCTATGTGACTGATCTGATCAAATAGCGTCAGAAAATTGTAATAAACGGGTCAAATTCTTTATGGTGTCAGGTAAATAGTGGGGTCCCACAGGGATCAGTTTTATAGTGCCACTATTACTTTTAATATGTATTAATGATTTGGATTGTGGAATTAGCAGTGGTATTAGTAAATTCACAAGTGACGTGAAAAAAAATAGATGAATAATTAGCTCGGATTGTGATATCATTGCCTTGCAGGCAGACTTGGATAGGATGCATGAATGGACAGGCAGATGCCAAATGCAGTTTGATATTAATAAATCCAAAGTACTCAGTGTAGTTAGAGGAAATCCACAGTATATGTACACGATAAACAATGAGACTGATAGGTTTGGATTATGAAAAAGATTTAGGAGTTAAGAGTTATCTCTGATCTTAGTTTAAGAAAACAATGTATTGTGGCTAGAAATAAAGCAAATAGGGTACTAGATTACATCTTTAGTAGTGTTAAAAGTTGAAGACCAGAAGTTATAAATTATTAGGTTGGGTTTGGTTAGACATTGGGGAGTTTTACAAAAAGATGGGACAAGCTTATGTATGAGGATGATAGGTGGAAATAGACAGAGGTGTTCACATAGAGACTGCCACGAATAGGTCTATTGGCCTCTTGCAGCTTCCCTCATTTTCTTATATTCTTGGGTTCTTATATAGGGACCCGCACCATAAGGAGGCCCCACACTAGCTGTCTATATGTTAAGTACGTACTTCTTTCCCTGCCTCTTTCCTCCTTTCCCTCCCTCACTTTTGTCTTCCTTCTCTCTCTCTCTCTCTCTCTCTCTCTCTCTCTCTCTCTCTCTCTCTCTCTCTCTCTCTCTGATATGATTTTGTGCATTTTTCTTAGAATTGACACAGTAGTAGTAATGATAATGATAATACATAATAGTCAATATCAATAATATTATATTCCCTTAATTTTACTTCTTAATTTGATTATGATGTTTATTTTCCCCTGAATTATCTAATAGTAATAATAATAATGATAATAAACTCAATAGGTGGATCAGTAAACAGCTTGAAATTGCCTTTTATTGATTTATACTTATAATTTCTTTTATATTTTTCTTCTTTAATCTTGTTTTGTTTTCTTCACATAGACCAAAAAATATATATTCATGCTAAGAATATTTCAGGATAGAAAAATGGAAGGAGGAAATGCAATGTATAAAGAGCAAGCTACAAAGAAGGAGGATGAGAACAACACTCTCGTAGCCATTAGATATGAAGGAGGGTCCCATCATGTTCAGGTTTCCTCCTCTTACCTGCGGCAAAAAATACTTCAGCCAAATAAGGATTTCAGTGTAAGACTTCATTTCTTCTCTGTATTGACATCACTGCATGTATAATGGCTTGAATCAAATATTGCTGTGTTTTTTGCTTACTTCTGGTTTTAATGGATGTTGTTTTGTAATGGTTTCTCTGATTGTATTTTAATGTGGTTTGGAGATTGACATTCATGTAGATCTTTTTGTGTTTCTCTTTTCTTATTATTACTACTTTCTGTTCAATGTTTTGCTCCTGGCCAGTACCAGTCCTAGATAAAAAAAATCTCATTGAAATTGGAGAATTATGTTGAAAGGACCTGTGATGGAAGTTATTGCTTAGCCTCCTGCCTCTCCCCCTGCAGGAGACCTTCGTAAAGTATTTGTCAAGGACGGGGAAGGTGATCACCGTTTCGGAAGGAGTGACTGGCCGGCCCACACCTCTGGGGCTCTCCAAGTTCCTTCGGGACATGATTGACATCCCAAAGTCTGACCTGTGCAGTTTAATGTCTGTTTTCCGGCAGCTGGGCATGTCCCAGTTTCAGGTGCCAGCTCTGCTCTACCTGGAGACAATCCTCCATTTGGAGACGTGCCTCCAGTCACGGTCACCTCAGCAAGTGGCTAAGCCCACTATCACATATATCAACATTCCTAAGCAATGTAGTGATGTGATTCAGGAACCAGAGGTAATTGTTTTGTCTTAATTAATGTGTAAAGAAAATGTTACTTTTAGTTTAAAATTATCATTAGTTTTGTTATAAGTTTTTTTTTATTATATTCGGATAGTCTTTTCATATGGATAGTAGTTATTCTTGTAGCCATAGTCTTACAGTATGAAAGGTTATCTGTTTCACTCAGTCTTTGTGGCCAGGAGTTAGTTACTTCCCTTGTGTGGAGAATAATTGAATTGTGTGTGATAATATGTATTGATAAGTGTGGAGAGTGTCTCATATGACCATATTAATCTTTACTTTCTGGGTTTTTTTTTTTTTTTTTTTTTTTTCTTTTTTTTTTCTTTTTTTTTTACAATCACAGGACAGTTTTATTTTTTTGATTGATATGTTACTTGTGAGGTTGTATTTAATTTTATTTATTTATTTTCCTTGATCATAGTATAAAAAGTTTTAATTGAATATTGTCTGAAGTTTTGAGTTAATTTTTTGAATGAACTGAATTAATAAATGCATAATGATTGGTTAGTCAATTAAATAATGAATTCTAATTTGCAAAAATAGGTGAAATAAATCTCTAAAATTAAATATATAGGTACCTGTTAAAGGTGTGTATCATTTAATTAATTTCTTTAACTTCTTCGCTAATCAAAGTTTACGGAGAAAAATAGTTTCAGCTTGAAGTTGTCTTTATTTTTGGATTAATTTTTTGTATGTATTGTATTCAGTTATTTACATAGAATCACTGGTTGATTAATCAATTCTAAGAATCCTTATTAAGATTGTTTTGAGAGATTGTAGTGGAAGTTGTATGGGGTTCTGAAGAGTGATATCATGATTCCACCAACAGATATTGACTGTACATAAACACCATATAAGAACACTTATGGACCTGCCGCTGCACTGTACCTCTATTTTGAACCTCCATTATTTCATTAGACTGCTTGAAACTGGACAGATTTTTAGAGTGTTCTTATAGTTGTGGTAACAGGTGGAAACCATTTCTACATTTAATAACTGGCTGTTCATCTCTGGCCTTTGAAATTAGTCACGATGAGAGAGGGAAGCATTCCTTGCTATTGGCCTCGACTTATCATCTCAGTGGCCATTGTAATTTGTTCCTGTGAAAAGTGTTTCCCCTTTCAAGAATGTATGTATTCATGATTTGAATGATTTACTGTTGTATTTCATTTATCATTATTATTCTCTTTTTATTCCATTTTATTTTAGTGATTTGTGTGGCCTTTGAAGGTATCATGAAGAGAGGACAGTGTTTCAGATGACAGTAGGCCATGAAGCAGTCAGCAGGTGAAGGATGCTTGGATCTATACCAAGAAAGCTTTGCTCTCTCACCACGACTGTTTTCCAAGGCCACATTTAGATGATTAGAGGGGTTATCAAGAGTGTTTCTCCAGCTAACCATGTACAAATCTTGTTAATTTATCATTAGAATCACATCAAACAACTTAAAACTTTTAGAGACTTGAGTAAAACCTTTTGAAGTATTGTAGGTGGAGCACAGATGGGTTTCAAAATAATAATGAGAGACAGGGTGGACACTGGGCAGTGAGTCTGTAGAATACTATTATGATACCCTGCAGACATAATCCCTTATTTACTATCACTATGTGACCAAGAAAGCTAAATCCTTCCTTGGTGTGTCTCATCAGGTCACTGTCATAGGACTTGACATTACCAGAGAGTTAATAAATTACTGGTAGAGTGAGGCATCACTGGCAGGGAGCATGCACACCTATGTCTGCTAGTCAATACTCTTTGATCACCACTCCTCCCATACACACGTATGTCGATGAGAGGGTGAATAGGGTAGTTGGATTGGTGAATTGGTGTGTAAGGATGTTTTGTGGTTGCGTTGGCAGGTATACACGTGTGGATGCATGGTTGGATGGCTTTATAAGTGGATTGCTGAGTAGGATGGATGGATTGGTGTAGATAGATGGATGGGTCTCCCTCTCTCTTTCTACTCATGAATCCTGAAGTGACAAGTATCCTTTCTAGCTCTGTTCTTATGAGTGAGAAAGCGACACAGAAGAGGAGTGATGGTTCTTTGTGACCATGGTTTCTTGGTCCATCCTGTGGAGTAAAGGGACACCTCCTGAGGCAGGCCTGTGAAATCAGGAATTGTTCTAAGCTACCATCCACATATATGTTCATTTACGTAACTTAGATACTGTTTTGGTCCAGCACCCACACTTTGGTGGGTGCTGAAATGCAAAATGTCTTTACTTGTGTTTTTCTTCATGTAGAGCCTCATTATACCTTCCAGGGTGTCGTACGTGACACGACATTTATGTATATAATGCAATACTTACTTGCTCTATGAGCATAAATTGATAAAAACAAATTCTCTCTCTCTCTCTCTCTCTCTCTCTCTCTCTCTCTCTCTCTCTCTCTCTCTCTCTCTCTCTCTCTCTCTCTCTCTCTCTCTCTCTCTCTCTCTCTCTCTCTCTCTCTCTCTCTCTCTCTCTCTCCTTCCTTGTGACTGTTCCGGGAGTCATATCTTAAGGGCTCAAGCACCGATACTGATCTATTCCAAGAAATGAAGGAAAGGAGAGCACTGAGGCTGAAAGCATGACCTCACTACACGTATTGACCAATAGAATTTGACTCCATATATAGGTGAAGTTGGCTACCGTTACCTTTGACCACTGGGGATACGTTGATAATCAAGCTGACAAGTGTGTCATCGTGTGTTGGGTTACTGCAAGGTTTATGACATGTTAAATGAGCTTACCAGCGGTGATGTTGAAATTATCAAACCATCATGTTTAAGCCTTAACCTCCTAATCGCTTCTACCCACTACCCATTCTATATTTTATTGAATAGGGTTATTACACTACTACTACTACTACTACTACTACTACTACTACTACTACTACTACTACTACTACTACTACTACTACTGCTGCTGCTGCTGCTGCTGCTGCTACTACTAGTTCTGCTGCTACTACTAATACTGCTGCTGCTACTACTAATACTCATATTATCAAATTATCTCCAATGACTGACTGGCTTCAGCCATTTTTTTCGCCGCCATAATATTGCATCTCTTGATATCTTCTATCACTGTTTCCTTGCCAACTGCTCTTCTGATCTTTTTAACTGCAAGCCTCGCTGCACAAGGCTTTCTTCTTTCTGTCCTCTAGTGTCTCTCTAGTGCAAGAGGTAACCAGTATTCTCAATCATTCATACTTTTCTCTGGTAAATTAGAACTCCCTGCCTGTTTCTGTATTTCCAACATCCCATGATTTGAATTCGTGTTAGAGGGAGGTTTCAAGATATTTACTCCTTTCTTTTGTCTAACTCTCGGACCTGCAAGTGTACTGGAAAGTAAATGGCCCGTTTTTTCCTTTTTTTTCTAACTATGTTGCCCTTGGCCAGCTTTCCCTCTCATAAAACTACTACTACTACTACTCATTCATACACTTCCATTCCCCATTTTCCCGCCTACAACTACAATTTGCGTATTTCATTCCGTAGAGAAGATCTGGAAATGCCTTGGAAACCAGACAAATCTGTAAACCTGACAAAGACCTGTAAGAATCAAGGGATGCATTGTGTTTGGGTCCGATAACTTCTTGTTGGGTCCTCTGAACAGGAATATAATTATAATAAAGATAATAAAGAATACAGAACAATGAAAGGTTTAAACTTGCTCGCAGGTAACTCCCCTTACCTGTGCTCCTCCTGCTCCCCTCATCACTCACCTGTAATAGAAAGGTAAGACAATTATTTCCCCTTATTGAGACCCTCACATAATGGATCACTAATTGACACACACACAGAGAGAGTATAGGCACGAACAATCATACACACACTAACTTCCCTCAGCTAGGCATGTCTACACACAGGAGCTCCGCCGTCAGGTAAATTTCAGGTGAAAGGACATATTGTTTACTTCACGGCTTTCACCTCTGCCTCGCTAACCCATCAACGCTGAAGGCTGATTTAAAATGGAGGAGGAGATGGAAGAATGCGTTAGGCAAAGGACGGTGAGGAGAATGACGAGGACAAGGAAAAGGAAGTGGAGGAGAGTGATAAGGAGGAGGAGGAATGTAATAAGTAAGGCGTTGGTGGCGAGGAGGAGGAGGAGGAGAAGGAGTTAGAGTGGATGGGTAAAAAGAGAGTATAGGAAGAGGAATAAGGACAAAGGTGGCTATGGTGGTGGTGGTGGTGGTAAGTGTTGTTATTATGTTATTAGCGGTGGTGATTGTGGAGTTGTGTAATGGCGTAGTGGAATAAGGCGAGATGGAAGTGGAGCAGGAAGAAGAGTATATGTACCAGCTGTTCCGCATGGCCTAAGAGCATGTTATTTTCTGTGTGAGAGAGATGATACACTAGTTTGTGGAGGAAGGCAATTTCGTTCCTTCTTTGTCCTATTTTCTAATGCAAGAGTTGTCTTGTGCGTTCGTTTCTTCATCCCTTTCACAAATGAACCTGTAAATTGTGTGTTCTTTTCTCATTTCTTCACCTTTTCATGACTCGCAGGCTACAGATCACTTTCAGGCTTACCCATTATTATCATTATTTTTTTCATTCCCTTTTTTTTTTTTTTTTTTTTTCAGAAGGGAAATTAAATAGCTTTCATTTGTGTGTCTGTTCACTAATATAGCTTATCGGGTTAGACTGCTCAAAGAGATATGTTTTTGTTTAGTTCCTTCATTGAATATTTTCTTTACAAATATTAGTAATCAGAGAAAGGCACGCCAATAATAAAATATAGCTTTCCACTTATGTTTAGCTAATCCGAACCATATTTCTTTTCATTAACAAATAAATACAAAGCAAAGAAACATTCAGTACTCGAACACATCACCTTTAATTTGGGTGTGATTGGACGCTTTTATTGACATTAGTAAGCGTCAATGGAGGTCAGAAGGTTAATGGCCAGCGTCTATACTATTTTTATCTCTACATAAAAAACTTGTTTTATATTTCTAGGTCTGTGATTTCATGTGTTATGGTTTTTTTTTTTTTTTTGTGAGTTTTGGTTGATTTTTGTTCTATTATGTAATGTATATGAAAAGCTTTTATTTATTCATTTTTGCTTAGTTTGTCCAGTTTAGATAAGTTAGGGTTTAAGGTTATCTTTTTACCGTTTTCTTTAAGCTAGTGTACTTTGTTACTGCGAGATGTGGAGAGGACTGTTGCTAAGATGTCGTTTCTTGTTGATATTAATGATGTCTGTTCTCATTTTCTTTGTATCCTGAAAATTTGGAACGGTGAGAAAACATATCCATTTATTACATTTTCGTCTTTTTCTACTAGTACAGGCTCAGGGCCGGATTTTGGGTTGAGGGGGCCCTGGGCCCCAGAGGAGGAGGGTGTGATTGAAGTGACAGCATGAAACATCTTATAAATATTAATAAAAGTAAATCACAAAAGTTAAAATCTTTGGGTTCTCTTACGTATTTTATTTATAAAATTAACCTGTAATTAGCTCCTTATGCAATACGTTTCAGTACCTTACTTTGTACTTAAATAAAAATAATCATTTAATTTCTCACTGCTTATATTTCTTCTAAAATAATACCATGATTGACTTGACTATTCCATGGAGCTACATACAATACATATAATAATACGTATATCCATTCAGTGACTAATCCTTAATATAAATAAACATTTTAACATTTACTCTTTAAACTAGGAAAAAGTGTGTAATTATCACAAAAGGAAATTCATCTCATGTATCCACGCTTCGCTAATACTAATACAGATGCTTATTTTACTTGATTAACTTCACAGTTACGAATGACGGGTTTGACGGCACTTAATTAGATTCCTTAAGAATAAAAACCCTATACAACAACGAGATGCACAGGTATATTAATTTGCTGCGAAGTAGCGGCACCACTACGTATGTTTGGCGTGGAAATGTTGCCTGCTCCAAGGAGAATAGTTAGCGAGCAAACTACCTCGTCCATGACGGAGGGCAAAACCACATATAGATTAAATCAATAGAAAATTAGAAAGGGGTACTTAAAGTACAGAAATATTGGGGAGATATCATGTTGTTGTAACAACCCCATCGATTGCGCCCCTCCTCGGTATAGAACCTTATAAAAAATATATATAAAAAAAAAAACGCTTCAGCGCGGGGCCCCTAAAAGCGCGGGGCCCTGGGCACTGGCCCCTTGTGCCCCCCCCTAAATCCGGGCCTGAGTACAGTGTGTGTGTGTGTGTGTGTGTGGTGCAGCCATCGTCTTGACAGGCAATCTCCATCACCGCATGAACGGAAAACAAAGGAGGGCAGGAGAGTCACCGTGAAGAACCCTGCCTTACCCTGTCATGTCAGCCCTTCCTCCTTTACCTTCCCTCTGCACACCTTCACCCTTCATACCTTTACTTTACCTCTTCTCTCACTTTCTCTCCCTCTTCTCTCTATGTCTTTTATTTATCTCACTGTTCCTCTGCATTTAAATATTTTCAATTTATATTCATTTTCTGGCATTCATTCATTCCATGCTTCTCTAATTACGGTCCTTATGATATCTTTTCCACATTTTTTTTCTTCCTGCCCATGCCTTCATTTTCCTTCCTTTTCTCTTTAACATTTCCTGCTACCTATCCTGCACCTTCTCCCTCTTTTCATCTATTCCATATTTCTATTATCACAACCTTCGCCTCTTCCTCCACGTAACGAGAGAAGCACCAAGAACTACCTCCAACCACGAGTGAACCAAACCTCACCAAGCCTGTTTCACCATCTCGACACTTATTCCAAGCGAGGCAGCCCCAGGCATTTACGAGTTGACTTGTTTACCTCGCCTGGCCAGGATTAAGAGAATACAATTCTTATAATCCTGGCCTGGCTCTCACAGTCAGTCAACCTAACATAGCTGAAGTGTTCCTACCTCCTCCCGAGGAAGCTTGGCTAGCAGTGGTGTCCACCTTCCACCTGTAATGTGAATACCGAGCAGCACCCACCCCAGTGACTCATCATCAGTGACTTTTCTTTTGTTAACTTTGTACTTGGCGGTGAAACTCATTCTTATTTACCTATTTTACTGTGTTAGTCTTGTATGTTGTGATAACGGGTTGTTTATTATTTCTTATATACTTTACTTGTGTTGGCTTGTATATTTATAGTGTTAACGGGTCATTTATTATTGTCTTACCTTATATTTGTGTATCTTTAATAACAGTTAAACTTTTCGTGAATAAGTTAGTGTGATGTCACTTATTATTAATCACCCGCAATGATCGGGTATTAAGGCAGGATCAGCCTAGGTGATGGAAAATTCTTTTGTATTACTTATATGTTTTGGGTAATATTAAGTAAACTAGTGTCTAAAGTACTTCTCCTTTTTCATCACCTGTTGTTGTTCGAGTGTTCAGTTTTCTTTAACAAATTACCCTAGACATTCTACCGTTCTGCTCGTAACAATATACATATTTACTGTCCCTATATCTATTCCACAAGTTCTTTCTTCCTTCCCATCTCTTCATTCACCTTTCTCTTCTCTTTAACACTTCCCTCTACCTACTCTGCCCCTTACGTCCTCCTTAATGACTTGTTTCCCTTCCACATCTTTCTTCTTCCTCCTCTTCCTTTTCCTCTGCTTCTTTTCCTGTTCTTCATTTATCCTCTTTTCCCTTCTATTTCTCTTCCACCATTTTCTTTTCCTTTCCCTTTACTACCTCCTTTTATTTTCCCTTTACCTGATGCCTTCTTCTCTTTCTACAGTCCTCCTTAACCTTCCCCACCTTTCCTTTCCCCTCACCTCTCGTAAGTCTTTCAGCATCGTTCTACACACGCGTTCTGCCAATGAGTGTCTCCCGGTATGGCAGTAAAGGAACGAAGGGAAAAAAAAATAAGAGAAAGAGAGAAAGAAAAAAAAAAAACCCTCGCTACGTCTATCCACCCGCTGCGTTGAGTTGACCTAAATCAGCTAACTTCAACTCAATTTCAGCGCGCAGTGTGGTCTCAACTGCTGTCGGAACGCACGCACACACATACACATACCCACTCACAACCAGATTAACTTTTCTCTCCCTTGCTCTGCCGCACTGGAAGGATCAAAGGGGGAGAGCAAAGAGGGAGAGGGACGCTAGACCAAGAAGGGAGAGGAGAGGACACGAGGAGTTAGAAGAGGAAGGAGACACTTGACGGGATGGAAAGGGATAACTAGAAGGGAGGGTAAAGAGAGAGAGAAGGAAATACAAGATAGACGTGTAAGGAGTGATTTGAGAACAGAGGGATAGATCAAGAGATGTAAAGGAAGAGGTGAAAGCGGGGATTTGAAAGTGTAAGAGGACAAAAGAAGATAACTGAAGGTATGAAAGATCACAAAAGAGGAGGGACGGGAAACAGTGCGGAAGATGGTAAGAGAAAACTGGAGAAGGACAGGAAATAAAGAAACAGAAAGGTAAAAGGAACAAGAAAATATAATTGATGACAGGAAGGAAGAAGGAGAGAAGAGAGAAAGAAAAGAATAAGATGAAATAAAGAAACACAAAGAAAATAAGAGCAAGGAAACATAATAGATGACAGGAAGGAGAAGAAGAAGAACAAAACAACATTACAAGACTCCTCTCCTTAACTGTCTTACATTTCTCACGTTTGATTATATAGTGGAGCTTATAGCACACCACACTGCCGCGTGGGAGTAAAAAAAAAGAAGTCTGTGGCAAGTCTTATTAAAAATGTGAAGGAGGTTGTCCAGAGGAGAAAAAAATAAAAACCCTTAATTACTGCTCTCTCGTAATAGTGCGGCAGAAAAAAATGTTTACCACCACACAACTGAAGGTGACTAGAACACATCCTCAGAGAATTGTGTCACTTAATCATTTTTTTTACAACTGTTACTTACTTGGTACTTGTTATTGAGGTTTCGGGCCTCGTTCAGTCTCCATGGGAAAGCAACTCTCCTCAAGATCAACTTATAGAAAAACTGGTAACAGCGGAATTCATACTCAATGCTCATGTTCTTTATGTCGTAGGATTTAGTGAACAAATGTGTCTTTATCAACTTGATAGTTTCCAGGTTTGAACTGTTCTTCACTTGTTTTGGTAGATCATTATGTAGTCTACGTAGGAGCGCTCCTCTCAAATGCTCAAGACTCGACAAAACATACTCAAGACAAAAGAGAAGCTAATCACACAAAAGCGTTGAATTAATGGAAACTAGACTGAACAATAATTCTCTCTCTCTCTCTCTCTCTCTCTCTCTCTCTCTCTCTCTCTCTCTCTCTCTCTCTCTCTCTCTCTCTCTCTCTCTCTCTCTCTCTCTCTCTCTCTCTCTCTCTCTCTCAACTAGTAACACGTGGTACAACTCTTCAGAGGTCTAAGACTTACACATAATATAAAGCCTATTTATGGTAACCACTAAACAAAATATATACAAAAAGCAGATGTTAATTACAATAACATAACACCATAAAAATAATATCATATAGCTTTTGTTTCTCTCTCTCTCTCTCTCTCTCTCTCTCTCTCTCTCTCTCTCTCTCTCTCTCTCTCTCTCTCTCTCTCTCTCTCTCTCTCTCTCTCTCTCTCTCTCTCTCTCTCTCATATCGGGGAAACAAATCTACGCAAGTTGTGACGAGAAAAGTGATTACTACGATTCCTCCTTCTTTATAATCCTTTTTATTATCTAATTTCCGTTCTCGACATCTGGAATGGAGGTGCTGATGGATGAGGGAAAGAGAGAAGAGTGAGGAAAAAAAAGGGGAAGATGGAGGGAGAGAGGGAGAAACTGGCATAAATATCGAGAAAAATGCGAGAAAAAGATGGAAAGGTAGAAACATAAATAAAAAGGAGAAGAGAGAGAACGGATAAAAATAAAGGAGAGGAAAGGAAGAGAAAGGGAGGAGGCAGATGGAGAGAAGGAGAAACTGGCGTACATATTAAGAAAAACGAGAGAAAAAGACGAGTAGGTAGAAACATAAAAAGGGGATAGAAGAGAGAGATGAATGGATATAGATAAAGGAGAGGCAAGGAAGAGAAAGGGAGGAGACAGAAGAAGAGGAGGAGAAACTGGTACAAATATTAAGAAAAATAAGAGAACATAAACGAAGAGGTAGAAACATAAATAAAAAGATAGAAGAGAGATGAATGCATACAATGGAGATAGAAGGAAGAGAAGATAGAAAGAGAACCTACCATAAATATTTAGAAAAATCGGAGAAAAACGATGGAGAGATAGGAACAGAAATAAAACGGAGATAGAAAAGAAATGAATGGATATAGATAAAGATGAAAGGAAGAGAAAGGGCAGAGAAAAGAAAGCACAGGATAAAAGATGTTGGTGATAAAGAAGAAGAAAGGACGAGAAAGTGGGTAAAGAGAGGAAGGGAAAAAAGTGTAAAGAAAGTAAAGAAAATGGGAGAGAAAAATAAAAGAGGGAAAAAGAAGAGAGTAACAAAAGAAAAAGAAAAAAAGAGAAAAAAAGAATAAATAAAGGAAAGCTAATGTGTGTGTGTGTGTGTTTGTGTGTGTGTGTGTGTGTGTGTGTGTGTGTGTGTGTGTGTGTGTGTGTGTGTGTGTGTGTGTCTGTGTGTCAGTGTCTGTGTCTGTGTGTGTGTGTGTGTGTGTGTGTGCGAGTGTGTGTGTGTGTGTGTGTGTGTGTGTGTGTGTGTGTGTGTGTGTGTGTGTGTGTGTGTGTGTGTGTGTGGGTGTGTTGGGTGTGTGTGTGTGTGTGTGTGTGTGTTTGTGTGTGTGTGTGTGTGTGTGTGTGTGTGTGTGTGTGTGTGTGTGTGTGTGTGTGTGTGTGTGTGTGTGTGTGTGTGTGTGGGTGTGCGTGTGTGTGTGTGTGTGTGTGTGCGTGTGTGTGTGTGTGTGTGTGTGTGTGTGTGTGTGTGTGTGTGTGTGTGTGTGAGTGTGTGTGCGTGTGAGTGTGTGTGTGTGTGCGTGTGAGTGTGTGTGTGGAGAATCGCCGTCTGGTGTGGACGTGCCTGAGAGAGCTCTGTGAATTGTATCGATTTCTATCTTTACTTGGACTGTGTGATCGGATTGGGATAGCGAGTGTGTCATGTATACACTCATCAACATTACCAATAGAAGCTAAATCCTGTTGAGTATACATACCGGAAGTAACACTTGCAATAATTGCCGAATGGGTGAACTGTAGCAGTGAAAGTGGCCAAGAAGAGAGCGTGAGGAGCCTTGTGTTTCGATACCTCGAACTTCCCGAGTTCTTTGTGTCACCAGCTGGTTCTGTCATACAGACAACTAACTGTGAGTTTTGGTGAACCTTTGGTACTAGTGACATTGTGTAATATGTGAAAATGTCCAGGCCATTATCAGAACTTCTCAGTTTAAATAAACGACAACTGAGTGACATAAGAAAGGAAGATCTGATCGAAAGCTTGTTGGTTGCTCGAACCCAGGACGAACCGCTACAAGCTGTTAATACGCAATTAACAACACTGTTGAAGGAAGTCTCAGAGCTGAAGTCGGCCATTACAGCTCCTGATGGGGTGGTTTGTGCCATCAATAAAAAAGTATCGGATCTACAAACTCAGGTGGAGAAACAAGCGGAGATAATTAGCCGACAGCAGCGGTATTTAGAAGCTCTGGATAAAAAAGAACGAGAAAAAAATATTATCATATTAGGCGTCCCTGACAACCAAGAAAGCCTTAATGGAGCAACATCAGATTAGGCGAAAGTGAAGAAAGTGTTGGAGAAGGTGGAAGCGGATACTGAGGTTGTACGAAGTGTGAGAAGGCTGGGAAGTGACAATAACAGCGAACGACGACGCCCGATTCTGGTTACCTTGGCGTCGCGAGAGGAAAGGGACACTTTGTTGGATAAGGCTAAGCGCCTCAAGACCAGCGGAGAGCCTTTTAAGAAGATTTTTATCAAGAAGGACGTTCACCCGAGTGTACGTGCAGAGTGGAGGAGATTGTGGGGTACAGAAAAAAGGGAAAAGGAACGTCCAGAAAACGTCGGCTGTAATATCCACTTCAACGTAAGAGAACGGAAGCTGTATAAAAATGGTATGGTGATCGACCAGTGGACTCTCCAGGCTTTTTAGGAAGACCACAACAGGAAAGTAAATTGAGAATTGTTTCTTGGAATATAAATGCTGCAAAGACAAAATTAGAAAAATGTAATGTTCAAAAGTTTCTGATTGATTACGATATCATTGGCATTAATGAAGTCAAAACTTCTTTACCACTTACTTTACCAGGCTATAAATGTTATAGAAGCATTAATGTACAGCAGGCTCATCGAGGGGGTACAGCGGTATTCGTAAAGGACTACTTGACCCCTTCATTACCAGTGTGGATAACAGCGTACCGGATCAAGTGTGGATTCAAGCTAGCTGTATGAAAGGAGTCGTGTTTGGCTTCTGTTATGTTCCACCGTCTGACTCCCCATATTTCAGTCATGTGTCATTCTCAGCCATGCATGAAAAGATAACGAGTTTTGTTAATAACGAAAAGTTTGTAATCATTGGTGACTTTAATTCTAGATTTGGGTCTAGCGTGCGTAACTTACCCATGAAAAGTGAAATACCAGATGCGCAATTATATACGTATCCCATAATACCAGATGCTGTCGGTGTTGCTAATGACAATGCAGTGCTTTTAGGGTCAGTATGTAGTGATAATGCACTTCTTGTATTAAACAATCTGTCTACTCCTTTGAAGTGTTTCAGGGGTGGGAAAACTTTTAAGAAGAAAAATGAGTGGATCTCAGAATTAGACATGTGTCTTGTAACTTACAGTCTATTGGGTAACATTGAGAAGTTTGAAATCCATCAGACAGATTTTTTACCTTCTGATCACGCCCCTGTCAGCTTAGAGGTTGTGTCAAGAGGAGTGGTAATGAGCCACTTGTACCAGCGTGCGGGACAACTGGGAGAACACTGGTCATGGGGAAGTAGTAGGATAATTGTTCTAATGATGGTTATTTGAAGTGGCTTCATATTCTTATGGTAATGGACGATACTGTGTTACTTTCCACGACTCGAGACCGAATGATTGAGAAATTAACTCTGTTGAAGCAGTACTGTGATACATATAATATGGGTATAAACCTCAGTAAAACTAGATTTTTCGTGATTGGTAGTTCGGCAGCCGACAAGGAACCATTGATTGTTAACAATGTGATAGTTGAATGGTGTGATATGTATATATACCTGGGATCCCCATTTACATCTGATGGCTCGGTTTTTTCAGCTGTTAAGGCACATGCTGAGAGGAAAATGAAAGATTTCAAAAAGTATGTTTCATTTCTGAAGAAAAACAATGATTTACCATTTTTAGTGAAAAAGCGTGTTTTTGATGCGTGCCTCATGTCTTCGGTTTTATATGGGTGTGAATCGTGGTTGGGTGCAAATTTAAGTCCTGTTAATAAAATATACAACTGGGGTTTGAAGAGTCTCCTTGATGTCCGAGGGAACACATGCAACGATATCTGTTACCTTGAATCTGGATATCCGTCACTAAAAGTTCTTGTTAAGAAAAGGCAGAGGATTTTCTTTAAAGATAAGTGGGAGGAAAGGGAGGCGATGAATGATGATCCTTTTGTTTTTGTCGTTAAGACAGTGTTTGATGCAGGAGTTAGTACCAGACATTACTTGGCAGACCTGTTGCATGGTAATCCTGATGATATTCAAGTTGGATGTAATGATATGAAAAATAATGTGTTAACGTCAACATCGTCAAGAAGAATTACTTACAGAACTATAATGAATCCAGCCTTGGCAGTTCACCCCATATATGTAACGAGACACAATGTAAGTGAACTACATAGGGTTGCATTTACTCGTTTTCGTGTATCAGCACACTCTCTGGCAGTGGAGGTGGGCCGATGGAGCAGAAGGGGGCGCGGTCACCTACCACTTACAGAGAGACTGTGTGCTTGTGGGGATGTTCAAAAAGAGCAACATGTCATTCAATACTGTCCTTTAACACAACATATTCGTGATAATTACCAAATCTCTACTGTTCAGGAATTGTTTTCAGCTGCGGCCAATTATTCACTTGTATGTAAAATTATTTGGGAGGTTTTAGACGTCTATCGATAATGAGTGTATGTAAAGCCACTGTCATCAAACTGCTGTGAAGAGTGTAATGTGTAGTACGTATAGGTTATTTTTCTTTAAGTTTGTCTGCTGGAACTTTGTGTTTTCTATAGTACCTTCAGCTGAGATTTAGTGTAGTGTATATATATATTTTGATTATTTTCGTTTAGCTTATGTTTAATATTGATTATGTAAGATTGATATTTTTACCATTATTTTTAGCTGGGGATTATCATGATGTATATGTTTTTACTTTGTGTGTCAGTTTATGTTCGCTTTTAATTGGGAAGATTGATGTTTCTTGCTTTTAGCATTTTTACTTTTACTGGGGAATTATTATATTATATTATAGGCATGTGTTCGTTTATCTTTACAGTTATTTTTATGATTGTGAAACATTTAAGTTTAAGATTAACTTGTTCTGTGCAGTTTCTTTTATAAAAATTTTTACAATTTTATATAGCTACTTGTAACTTTCTGAAATATTGTACTTGTAAAATTTTAAAATTGTAGTGCGTTGGCTTACTTAATCTGATCATATAGTCAAATATTTATTTCTTTGTGATGGACCAAAATTGTCACTTTTTGTTTTTTAATTATGAATCCTTTATTTATACTGCTGTGATATTGTATTCTGTTGTGGTCAATAAACTAATAATAATAATAATAATAATAATGTGTGTGTGCGTGCGAGTGTGTGTGTGTGTGTGTGTGTGCGTGTGTGTGTGTGTGTGTGTGTGTTTTAAGTGAAGAAGATGTATCAATAACTATACGTGACCATATATTCACACACACACACACACACACACACACACACACACACACACACACACACACACACACACCACATCCACACTCATAATCCTCCTCCTCCTCCTCCTCCTCCTCCTCCTCCTCCTCCTCCTCCTCCTCCTCCTCCTCCTCCTCCTCTTCTTCCACCTCTGCTTTCCGCTCCACTTTGAAAAAAAAGAAAAAAACATCTTTCTGCCAACACATGATTAGTTTGCATGCTTGACTCCACATAAACACATATCGGTTAATAAATGATGAATATAAAGATGAAAGGCAGAGGGACTCATGATTACTTAGATGGCCTTCAGGTGACTTCCCTTTCCCAACACTTCTTAATGAGTCTTCTTAATATAGAGGGAGAACAGAAAATAGCAATATAATATTTAATGGGGGGAACGCAATCATATTTGAGAGAGAGAGAGAGAGAGAGAATAAATAAACTGATCACTGCACATTAAGATGACAGCAGAGTATTTTATCATTCACCCACAAGTTTCTCCTTATCAGTTATGCACACACACTGCACTGACGGAAAAAAAAAGGGACAGGAATGGGATGGAAGAGTTAATTAAAGGCGATAAAATAAGGTAAAAGTTGACCTTCTCTTTTCATTGGCGAGGCAGCAGGAGGGATCGCTGTTCTCCTCCCTCCTGCCGACCTCTGCCCTCCTCTTTGATTAGAATGTTACTCGTATCGTATAAAAAAAAACACACAAATAAAGAAAAAAAAAATGCTGGGAGTGGATATTTTTATTGTATCTCCCATTTGACATACGATGGTTTGAAATACATATCCCTCACGCACATACCCACACACACATACACACACAGACACATGCGTACTAAGGTGGCAGGCAGTGAACAGCCGACCACGTGTGACAGATAACAATTATTCTATAGCATGTTTTTATTTATAGTTAAAGTTATGGTCCTCAGGGTGGCGGTATTCATCAACAAAGAATGGCTTTTGGCATTTCCCGTTCCAAAACTCGCCAGTGTTATGTTCCGTGTGAAAAAGAATAAGGCTGCTTCTACTACTAAAGGTACCAACATCACTACTACTACTACTACTACTACTACTACTACTACTACTACTACTACTACTACTACTACTACAAGAATTGCTCTGATGGTTTCTGAAAGCGGTCACTCTATTTTCTAATATGGAGAGAGGAAACACATCTTCGTGGATAAGAAAATAATTCTGTAAGAACCGATGATAAATATTGTTCTCAAATGTAAAAACGTAATGTGAGGCTTCGATGGAGGTGATCGCGAGTGAGGGATGAAGCAACAAAGAGGTAATGGTGTTGGGGAGGTGGACATGTGTTGGTATTGAGAAAGGTGTTGCATACGCACGCACGTACGCACGCACACCTACGCACACTCACTCACCTTCTAACCCTTAACACACAGAAACACACACACACACACACAAACACAAACACGAAAAAATAGAGCTAATCCCCACGTTTCTCTGTCGTTCAGTACACAGACTTTTAGTGAATATTCAAAGTAAATCAGTAAACACTTAATGGAAAATTACCCGATGTGATTCATTTGATCCGTGGCAGCAAAATAATCAACGAAAAAAAATGTAAAGTAAATGAAAGGTTTACATGTTAATTTGGACGGACACACACACACACACACACACACACACACACACACACACACACACACACACACACACACACACTTTTTTTGCATCATACCGCATCTCCTGCATTACAAAAAAAAAAAAAAAGCTACAACAAAATTCCAACAAGAGACCCATTCAAATATTCCTTGTATGAAGAGGAAGAAGAAGAAGGAAGAGAGGAAGCAAAGCACTTAAAAGTTGATTCACGGCGGAAAACACTCATCCCACACTCCACACCCAGCTAATGGCCGCCCATGACAGCTACGAGAGAGAGAGAGAGAGAGAGAGAGAGAGAGAGAGAGAGAGAGAGAGAGAGAGAGAGAGAGAGAGAGAGAGAGGGGGGGGGGGGAAAGAGAGTGTTAATGGATGCATATAAATCTGGTACACTTAGTTTTTCTGCTCATGGACGTATGAAACACATAAAATGTGTGTGTGTGTGTGTGTGTGTGTGTGTGTGTGTGTGTGTGTGTGTGTGTGTGTGTGTGTGTGTGTGTGTGCGCGTGCGTGTGTGCGCGTCACTCAAAGACACGTAAATACAGGCTCACACACGCAGGCTTTTCAGCAGCAGTATAGTGGCACCTAAGCATATTGGATATTGCGGTCACGAGTGATTATGCAAACATCAAACGGTTCTCTCTCTCGTGGCCCATATCAGTAAAAGG
>CM035208.1:4979047-4993467 GCA_020233015.1 Callinectes sapidus | reverse complement strand
GGAGGAGGAGGAGGAGGAGGAGGAGGATGTAGATAGGAATAGAAAAAAAAGTTAGTTGGTGGATGAAAGAAAAAAAAGGAAGGACATTTCTTTTATAGAGTAAGAAAGAAGAGAGGCAAGTGGAGTTTGTCGTAAGGGAGGAAGAAAAAAAGAGAATTTTGTATGTGGTGGGAAAAAAGTAAGAAAAGGCTCGTTTGTGGATGAAGGAAGGAAATTAGAGACACATTTGATGCAAAGAGAAAGGAGAGAAATGAGAAGAATTCTTTGAGAGAGAGAGAGAAGAAGGTAAGAAGAGACAAATTTGAGACAGAAAGAAAAGAAAGAAAAGAGAGGAATTCTTTGTGAGAGAGAAAAGAAGTAAGAACATCTATAGAAACAATGAGAAATATGCGTACTTGATATGAAGAAAAACAAGGAAATCGAAAAAAAGGAAAGAAACCAGAGAAGCATCGAGGTGAAAGAAGAACGATGGAAATGCGAGATGTAGTAGGAAGAAAAAAATATTAATAGAAAGAAGTGAAGAAAGGGATGACACCCAAAAAGAAGAAAGGAGAAAAGGCTAAACAAAGAGGAAGGATAAAAAAGAGTAGTTTGGCGGAGGAAGTGGGAAGAAGATACGATCTGAATAAGGGAGAGGAGGAGAGTGGGGAGGAAGAAAGGCGAGAACATTGTGAGAGGCAAGTGAACACGAGAGGAGAGTGGAATGGAAGGAAGAGCAGGAGTTATCTTAAGAGGAAACGCAAGAGTTCCAGCAGTTCCCACAGACTCCATATGGAAGCAGGAGGTCATGAATTGTCAAAAATAACCGTGGTGGTTCAGGAACACGTGTGCAACCAGTCACTCCACGCTCACGTAATCTGCGGTTTAACTTGGCCGTCCCACGCAACACAACACAGCCCCACAACACAGGAACACGAGACTGAAGCAGAGTTACCAAAGAGCTGTGTATGTTGTGTATTTCCTGCACAATATACGAGGTTGTCACGTTTATAAACCCCTTCAGTACTGGAACGCATTCTCTTATTCTCATATTTGTGGGTTTTATGCAGCTTCAGAAACTCATGTGAGGATTAGAATAAAAGATTATGGCTATTAAACTTCTGATCTTCATAAACCCTTTCTAATGTCAGTAAAATCGTCTAATCACATCCAAAACTCATGGTAAAAAAGTGTTTCAGTACTGGAGGGGTTGACATTGCAATATAAGCACCGCAACACACATGGTCACCAGAGTAAACACATAGCATTACAACACCAAGCACGACGTTGTCTTTTCGGCACAACGCAACACAGTGACACAAAGCTGATATATCTTAAACACTGCAACATATCAACACAATACACGTGGACACAGGGTTAAAGAAATCATTAAAACACTAAAAATGATATTCCTTTGACACGCACAATGTAAACAAGAGGAAACACGAGTTTGACACTATTAGAATACTAAATACATTCATTCTTCTACTTTCGACACATAAAATTTAAAAACGCATAAACGAGAGGCTGACACTACTAAAACACTAAAAATGATCTTCTTTTGACACACACAATATAAACACGCGGAAGCAAGAGGTTGACACTATTGTCAACAAACTAACACAGTCACAACACAGAGAGAAGACTCAACGGCCTCAATGCAACACTTACAATGGCAATCTATTCATGACTCACAAACACAACACAACACGCAGGAACATGGCGACATTATTTCCACCACATCTGCAACACAATAACAGCACATATGGACACAAGATCGGACCACCATTGCAACACAACTACTTACGTACAGCATTCTCTTTTCGACACACCAACACAAATAAAGACAAAGGAAAACAAGACCGAAACTAAGGTCTGTATTCAGAAACGCTTTGTTCTCTTTGTTCTCGCACCACGACTATTTTCCAAACACGCGTTGATGATTAGCGGGATTTTCAAGAATGGTTCCCCAGTTAACAATGTAGAAATCTTGTTACTCTTTTCCTACAACCATAAAACACCTTAAAAACTCGTGCAAATTCAAATGAAGTCTTTTGAAATAGCACAGAAGTGTTTGAGAATACAAGCCCAGCTTCATCACTCCTTACTGTCCTTCGTGTTCTCGCTGCAGCAAACTTTCTACTTTCCCTGACGTCTATTCTGTCCACCACTTATCTATTGCAAGAGTTGACAGTTCTTTTTTATATAAGAAGGAGAAGCTGGTCAAGGGCAACAAAATGATAAACGAAATGAGCCTACTAATTTGTCAGTCCCCTTACAGGTTCAAAAGAATCGCAGTCATTTATTCCATTTTCTGGTAAACTCTGGAACTCCCCACCTGCTTATGTATCTTTCCCTCCTATCACCTGAACTCTTTCAAAGGTATGTTGCAAGACATTTATCTTTCAATTTCTGACGATCCTTTCTGGTTTTGCCTCGGAAATAGCAGCTCTGTTTTTCTTTTACTTTTTGTTAACATTGGGAGAAGACTCTCATACATAAGTTGGTCAAGAGCAACGAAATAATAAAAAAGCCTACTAATTTGCCAGTCCACTTACAGGCTCAAAAGAATCTCAATCATTCGCTTCCTTTTCTAGTAATATTTGGAAACCTCTGCCTGCTTACGTATTTTTTCCTTCCTATGACGTGATTATTTTCAAAGATGAGGTTCCAAGACACTTATCGTTTCTATCTCTACCTCTGACATCTCTTTTGGGTCTTTTTTCCTTATATTTATTAGCAATGGCTGGTGTCTCTCCTGCATAAAAGAAGAAAAACACACCTGCAACACGACCCAACACAATCACTGCGCCACAATACCACGAGGCTGAACCACCATCATTACAACACCACACACGACACACCGTTTCCAACACATCTCCAGCCCGCGTTTTGGTGAGAGTATTCAGTATGCAACGAATAATAAAAATAATAAAAGTTCACAACTCCCTTGAATCACAATTATGTGAGGCAACATGGGAGGTAAAGGTAGAGGAAGGAAGGTAGAACTGAGCAGATCACACGTGTCGTATTTGGGAATATTCTTGATGACAGGAAAACACACGCTTGGTACATTACATTATTACGTGCAATGCAATGGTATGTCTGTTGGAGTGCAATAAATGATACTAGACCCTGATATACACTCTACGGTACAGAGTTTTCTCACTTCCCACATCAATAAAAGTCAGATTTTTCTTTTGTTATTCTAAAAGTAGAAAAAAATCACCTACACTTGTATTCTTTCAGAGAGAAATAAAACACTTAAGAAATAAACGACTTGTATTGTTTTTGAAACTCTTGCATAAAAACAAGCACATAAAAGATGCAAAAATAAATAAACATTCCATAAAGTTATTATATTTCTTACAATAGACCAGTCCCTCCTTCTAAAATAACTATACGACTTCAATCTATTTTGAAATTCTTCTTACATACTAACTAACACACAGAACATGCAAAAACAAATAAACACTCTCCATTTTTACATTGATAATATTTCTTACACCTTGATCAGTTTCTCCTTTTGAAATAACAAAACGACTTCTTACATACAAAGAAACACACAAAACATGCAAAAACAAATAAACATTCCACAGATTTTTTTTCTTTTTACATTCATTATACTTCTTACACCTTGACCAGTTTCTCCAAGTAAAAACCTCGGTAATGTCAGCGTCACGCCAGGCAAAGTGCGTGGCTCGGCAGGTGTGCAGCGTTTACCTGTGTGGTCGTGGAGGGGGAGTCATGCAAGGCTGCGGTGATGGATAGCCGAGTCCTGCCGAGCGACACGCATTGCTCATTCATCCCCCTCTCTTCTTTTTACTCGTCCTCTCAAGCTTCTGTGTATATGACTTTGTCCTCTTCCTCTTGTACTGTTCCTCTTTCTCCTCCTCATTTTGTGATATATTTATTTTCTTAGGTACTATTTTCTTCCCATTGTCGTCCTTTCCTTCTATAACTTTGTATGCTTTTTTATGTACTTTGTCATATTCATCTTGTCTCTCCCTCTTTCTCTTCCTCGCTTACGTTTTGTGGTATATTTGTTTTCTTTGGTAAATCTTACTTCTCATTATCGTTCTCTTCTTGTATTCCTTTGTATGCTTTTGTATGTATTTTGTCCTCCTCCTCTTGTACTGTTCCTCTTTCTCTTCTTCGTTTACTTTTTGTAGTATATTTTCTTTCTCCTCGTTATCGTCATCTTATTGTGTTGTTCCTTTAAGCAGAATTTCAACCTATTTCTTGTCCATTTCTGGCATGGCTATTATAAACAGTGTTCTCTTCTTTGATTGTATCTTTTCTGTTATTGTTTCCAGGCAGATTCTCTCTTTCTCTCTCTTCTTAAACATATTTTCTCTATTTTTAGTTGGTCAATGAGGGAAACTTTCCTTTTTCCTCAACTTCTATTTATTTTTTTTTAGCACTTCAACAAACAAACAACCGAACAAAAAAGATCTTCCATTTCCAATACATTTCTCTCTCAGATCACTTTTCCTTTCTCTGTGTTCATTACCATTCCTTGATTAGGCAAATTCTCCTCTTCCTACACATTTTCTCTGTACTCCTGTTATGGACATTCCCTCAGCAGGATTTCCTCTCTCCTCCACATCCTCTTACTGCAGAGTTAGTGCTTCCAACAGTAATTGCCGAAAACCTATCCATTAATTGCTCTCCAAACTGGGCCCGCCAATCCCGTGTTGTTATCAGAGCCACCCTCCTCGGCATGTGTGGACCCGCCTGCCCTCGCCTCACGCACACGCTTATTTCGCATTCATCCTCCCGTCGGCAGGTTTTCCTTTGCTTGCCAGAACCTTATTACTGCCATTCGCCCGGTAATTAAATATCGCTCAGGCCGCAGGTAAAGGGACGCACATTAAGAAACGATCCTGAATATTTTTACTGTGTTTCTTCGTCCGAGTGTTGCATTATGGGTTGTTATTATTATCTTTTGACATAAGCGGATGTAAATGCGAGTACTTGGTAATGTAGCTGAGTAAAAAGTGGAATTATTTCGATTTTTCTTTGCTGTTATGCGTTTCAGTCAACGTGTATCGTGGCGTTTATTCTATTTGTCATTATTTGTCTTATATAAGCGGATATGAATACGTTAGTACTCTGAACAAATGGAGAAAACACCGATTTCTTTATTTCTTCCTATAGTGTTTATTCATTTAGGCATTACTTGCAAAATGATGTTAATATTTGATAATTAAGCTAAAGGCTGGTGAAAGAGTGAATAAATTTGGATCAAATGCTACACAAATACTTCCTAACCCCTTCAATAATGAAACATATTTTTATCACGAGTTTTTGGTATGACTAGACGATCTCATTGACATTAAGAAAGGTCTGTGGAGGTGAGGAGATTAATGGCCAGAGTCTTCACTATCTTAATCTCCCCACAAATTCCTGAAGTTCTATAAAATCACCAAATAATGAGCAGAATAAATATGAAAACGCGTCCCAGTATTGAAGAGGATAAAAATATGAGAAAGAGACAACCATGAGACTGCGAAACATTCTCTTAACAGCCGTTCCTTCACACGAGATCGTAGTAATTGGTCATTTACCTTCCAAGGCGCTTTACTATCTCCACGAAGTAGGAGGAAACACCCTTGAATGAACCAGTGGCAGGGGCTGAAGGAGGGGAAACAGCGGCGGTCTTTACTAATTAGATATAAAGAGCTGCGCACAGTCGACAAGTAATGGTTAGGTTAGAGGCTCTGTATGTTACGTTCCTTGTTGGATGCTACGTATATGTAAGGGTTACAAATATAAGGCGTTTTACGTGAAAGGGGCTCCCTCTGGCCAGGGGGTGGGGACGGGGAAGCTTGAAAACAGGAAGAGGAATTGTCTTAAAAATGTTCTCTTACAACAAATGAGATCAAAGGTAAGAGGAAATAAAGATTCAAGCAGGGATTCCTTGAGTTTCAGAAATAAATCTGCAAAATAAACAAAGTAAAGCATACATAATATGAATAATCAAATTAATAAATTAAAACTAAAAGGTATACAAACAGAAGGTATACAAATATAAAGCAGATATTTGCAAAGAATGTTGCGTTAGGAAAGACAATCAAATTTGAAACGTTGAAAACCCAAGTGCTTTTACTCCAATCAAATACAACATGGGTAAAAGTTAGAAAGAAATAAGTTTAACCCCCAAACTGCTGGGAGGTGTTTTATACTCATTCTCATTATTTGGCGATTTTATACAGCTTCTGAGACTTATGTAGGGATTAAAGTAGTACAGACTCTGGCCATTAGTCTTCTGACCTCCATAGACTCTTCCAAATGTCAATGGAATCGTCTAGTCACACTCAAAACTCATGGTGAAAATGTGTCCCAGTAATGAAGGTATTAAGATATATAAAAAATGGAGGCACTTCTACAAACCTAAATATACTTTGCCAGGAACCTTTCAAGACAAAGACCTAAAACTCCCTACCAAATTCAAGTAAAAAGATGAAGTAGAGATAAATATAAAAAGGATATTTGAATGCATACTTGCGTGTGGCTAACAGGGAAATACATTAAGTTTCAAGGCACAGAAGACCCTCATGTTTTGCCCCCATTGAGATATAATAGAGATGTAAAGTCCTGTACTATATAGCGTATATTCGTGACTTGAACAGCGCTATCGAGAGAGTCACCTAACAAATAACGCTGAGGAATGAATAGCAAGCATGGAATTTCGTATAAGTAAAAGAGTTTCTTGTGTTTTTAGCCTTCACTCAGGGCAACGCAGCTCCATTAAGCCTTTTACCGCTGCGATGGTCCCTTGCGAGCGATCAAAGCACTGGAAAATAAAGAACGCAAGGAAAATATAGAGGAGGAAGTTAATCTTGTTTTTTCTAGGTGACCAAAATGCTTAAGGGTAATGCTAAAGACTTTACTCCTTATAATTTTACTATACACGATAATTTGAACGGGAAAACACACACACACAATCTAATCTCTTCTAATCAACGTACAACAATTCATTAAACTTTAAACAAAATACAATGAAATCTTCACAAACTACAATATATAAGAAAATAGATTAAGAAAGAAGAATATATCTAACAATTTTTAAACACAACAATAAATGAAGAGCTCCAGAATAAGAAAACATGTAAGAAAAGGCATCTCGTTGTAGTCATCAGGGTTAATAAGTTACGCGTGGTGATGAGCAGCTGTGTGGCAGTAAGCGGTCCCTCCCTCCCTCCACCTGACCCCGCCACTACACCGCCACAGTTCCCGGGAGATAAACTTGGATCACTGTAACTCAGCCACGCACAAACTTAGGCAGTGAGTTAGCCAGAGTCGCTTAGTGGATGCGAGGAAACCAGGCCCCGTATTTGAACTAAGTTTATTCCACCGAGAACAAACAAGGAGAGAGAGAGAGAGAGAGAGAGAGAGAGAGAGAGAGAGAGAGAGAGAGAGAGAGAGAGAGAGAGAGAGAGAGAGAGAGAGAGAGAGAGAGAGAGAGAGTACCACACCTGTAGTCTCTCTGAAATCCACTTGCCAACCTTACCTACCACTCCCCATCCACTCTCTCACCCACCCACCCACCCACCCACCCACACACACACACACACACACACACACACACACACACACAATATTTTCACCAGCTTAAGTGTCCTACGTACCCAATATAAATAGTACATGAGTCCTCTCAGTTCTAAAGCGAAAAACGAGAAAAAGTACCAACATATTTCAGTTCTCTTGTGCTGGTTTCATGTTTCTCAAAGTGACACCTTCCAAATATGCAGAAGAAAACGGGAGGCCAAATTATTGCTACATGTTAGCGTTTGCGTGGTTTATTAAATTTTGTTATTTGTAAAAAGTCAAAAGAAAAGGTGAAAGTTTATGTAAATGTTAGTACTCACATGTTTAGGGAATGTTTTGTAAGGTTAGTGAAAATTTTGGCCAATTAATGGTAGCATATTTTGTATGAATCAGTTTGTTTTACTGAATTTCTTAGTTCAATTTCTACATTTTATTGAGTTAGATCACAATAGATTACATTATATTATGGTGAATGTTAGATAAAGTTAGGTTAAGTTTAATAAAAAGGAGATTCAGTAATGATCTAAATAGTATTTGATCTCACGTAACTAACAATTCCTCATTAAACTCATTCCGAGATACTCCTTCTTTACCTGTTTCGCCTCCCTCACCTGTACCCGCCATCCATCTTACTTTGCTCCTATTACTTCCCGCCTGATTTACTGTCTTGGCGGTAAAGATTAAAAGGCTGCATTCCCAGAACAGCCAAGATACGTGTGGGGTGAATTAGCAAAGGTGTTGGAGGACACATGCTAGACTGGGAGAGAATGTGTGAATTGAGATACAGAAAATGATGAATTGTTAAGCGTTTTTTACTTGTTGTGCTCAGTTATTAAGGCTGTATTTCTCTCTCTCTCTCTCTCTCTCTCTCTCTCTCTCTCTCTCAGTCGGAACCGGAACCCCAGTAAGCACAACGGACGCTACGAATAACATGTTTGTTTTTACGCCTTCCCTGCGCCCTTTGCAAAATGAGGACGTGTGCGTGGCGGAGGGGGAAGCCGCGCCCCTTTACTGCCGCCACGCCCGTAACACTTCATAGGGTAAATAAGCATCAACTCCCACCCTTCATCCCGCGTGGTGTAAAGTTTCCCTTCCTCCTTCCCTGGCCGGTCTGTCGATGATCATTATGGCAATCTAGTAGTGGTAGTGATGGTGGTGGTGGTAGTTGTATTATTATTATTATTATTATTATTATTATTATTATTATTATTATTATTATTATTATTATTATTATTGATAAATATACTATTTTGGTCTCCTCCTGTTACTATTACTACTATTACTATTACTGTCGATGATGATTTTGGAAACCTGAGAGTGGTGATGATGGTGGTGGTGGTACTGTAGTAGTAGTAGTAGTAGTAGTAGTAGTAGTAGTAGTAGTAGTAGTAGTAGTACTGGTAAATATACAATTTTCGTCTCTTCCTATTACTATTACTACTATTTCTATTATTACTATGTGTCATCATTATCACTACTTCTATTACTACTAAACAACAACACCAACAACAACATCAGCAACACCACCACCAGCCAAAGGTAGCAACACGCTCTGAGAGTCTCGCTGAATCTATTTACTATAATTGAGTTACGATCGGAGTAATGAATTAAGCGCCAGTTATTTTTATCCCTCAGTGCCTTTTATCACTTTATATTATTTAATTCTTGGATATAAACGTGTTCGCAAAAAGAGAGGAAAAAAATCTATTAATACATACAAGTCGTTTTTTGGATAGGTAGGCAATTAAGTGGCTTTTATGTATCAATTTTTTTTATTTTTTCGGTATTTGTTCAATCTCTTTTAAATCGGGAAGGTAAGTCGTTTCTATTTACATTGATGGTACATGGTCGCTCTTTAATATTAAGGAGATAAATAGTTCATTCATTCTTTATCACGGCGGTACAGAGGTCGACTGCTGTACGTGACAGGTGTATGTAGGTGTAGCAGGTGAAGGAGGAGACTCTAACACACACTAACAGCAAGCAGGATAGCAGCCACGCCCTTCGTCAGGCAGCTAAACCCTTAATATTGAGTGAGAGATAAATAGTTCATTGATTTTTATTACATGCTGAGGTCGGATGCTGTACGTGTTAAGTGTATGTAGGTATAGCAGGTGAAGGAGGAGGTCCTAACACACACAGCAAGCAGGACAGGAGCCACGCCCTTCTTTAGGCAGCTAAGCCCTTAACAACACCTGCCACCAGCCGCCCCTCGCCTCTACATTATAATCACACGGTAATCTTACAATTTCCACACACAGCGCCGCCTAAACAGAAACGATCCTTTACACGAACATTTCAATTAGTGCATTAACTATAATCCCCACGCGAGCACCGGTCGTCTACTTCATCATCTTTGTTTCCACGAAAAAAAAAGAACTCGCGCCTTTGAAACATTTCCTTTGGTGCGAGTTTGGCCGGAGATTCATTAAAACCCGTGGAACCAATTTACATTCCTAGTTTATCAGCGTGGTTTATGGGGACCTTCAGGCGAGGCTAAAACAGCGCCTTGATTACCGCTGGTCGAGTAAACAGAGGAGGAGGCGGAGGGGACCCAGGGGCACACCTTAGTTTTCGCCGCGGGTCAATATTAATCAGGGAAAGCGATAACTCCTCTTCTTCTTAATCTTCCTTTCCGCTCGTCCCTTTTAGACGCTTCCTCTTCCTTCCTCCTCGTATTATTCTTACCTCTCTTACTCTCCTGTGCGTCCTACTTTATTTTACACAACCGGCGACCTTGTTATTCAGACTCCATGCGTCACGCGGGCCCATTAATTCACTCTTGTTTACACCGATCCCGCGGCGCCTCCTTCGTGTCGGCGGCTCGGCAACGCACGCGACCCCCACCAGCGCTGAGTGGCCGGGATTATAATGGCGGACCAACCAGTGGCACGTCGACCCCTGAATATGTGAGTGTCCTGAAAACAAAACACTAGCGCTTAGTTTGCCGTGCGTCGCTTCAAAATTTCGCGTCCCTTTCCGCAGATTTTCGTGTCGTCTATTGCAGTTCACTCGAGACGTGAATTTGC
Source organism: Callinectes sapidus (assembly GCA_020233015.1). NCBI lineage: Eukaryota > Metazoa > Arthropoda > Malacostraca > Decapoda > Portunidae > Callinectes > Callinectes sapidus. The sequence continues at coordinate 4,982,905 of CM035208.1, read as the reverse complement.
CGCAGTTGAATTAAATAATGACAGGAGCTTTGTGGCGTAATGGTTTTATGGCGTTAGTTGATGGACAGGCTGGTGCCATAATGAGTGGTCTGGCGGGTTGTGGCGCCACCTTAAGGACGAACTGGCGTCACTCATATTGTGTTGTGACGGATGGGGAATTCAGGACGACTCGTTGGTAATACGTCAGGTTAGGTCAGGTCAGGTCAGGTCAGGTCAGGTCAGGCCAGGTCAGGTTTGGTTTGGTTAAGTTAGGTTGGGTCAGGTTAGGTTAGGTTAAGTATACAAGCAGCAAGGTATAGGACAAGTAGAGAGAGAGCCAGGTACAGTCTTACAAGTATACCTGTACTCCAACTTAAATAACGCAAATTTACTAGTTAGTGTCTTGGTAAATCACTACAGGCTGAAATAGACAGGGAGAAACAGAAGGACCACCACATGTAGGCCTGTCTTTTCCAGCTTTCCTTATGTTTTTATGTTCTTATACGGGAGTTTTTACCTCTGAAGTATAAAAAGTAAATATGCAACTCAGACTCAGTTTCCAAGCCTCCAGGTAACTGAACCATCAATGAACACTCAGGAAACAACGAGACACGCCAATAAAAAGGTACAGGAATAAAAGGGAATAAATATAACTAATAAAAGGTGAGCTTAATTATACACGTCAATAAAGGGAGAAAATACAAATCACGGAGGACAATAAGACATGCTCGCTGTTACTAAAGGAATCAATTAGGTACTTTTTTATGTAAGAGGGGGATAGCTGGCCAAGAGCGACATAAGGCAATAAAAAAGATAAGACCACTAATTTGCCAGTTAGCTAAAAGACAAGGATAAATGTCTTGAAACCTCCCTCTTATATAAAGTCAAGTCATAGAAAGTTGGAAATACAGAAGCAGGTAGGGAGTTAGAGTTTCACATTCCATACATTAAAATAAAAGAATTATAAACAAAAAACAATACAAAATCCTATGAAAACAGCGTTGATTATCACTTAATAGGATCAACTGAAGAATATCCGACGCTTTAACTTGTCCTTTCATTCATTGCATGGAAGTCTATAAAAATACAACATAAAAAGCTACAAGGCGTGCAATTACAAGGCAAGGCAAGAGCTGCAATAGTATGTATAGAATTATCTTATTTTGATATACCAATTTTCATATCTCATAATAAGCAGTGAGAGAGAGAGAGAGAGAGAGAGAGAGAGAGAGAGAGAGAGAAACTTTTTATTGTCAGCTAGAAAATCAAGCAGAAAAACAAACAGGCAGACATACAGGCAAACAGACAGACATACGTACAAACAGACAGCCTGACAGACAGAATATTTCAGTAAGTCAGCTAGAAAATCAAGCAGAGAGACAAATAGGCAGTCAGACAGGAAGAAATACAGACAAACGGGCAGACATGCATACAGACAGACGGATTAACAGACAGACAGACAGACACAGCACACAAACCTCCCAACAATCAGGCAGCCAGCCAGATTGTCAGACAAACAGCCAGACAGCCAGCTATCCAACCAAGTAGCCAGCCAGACAAGTCACATCGTCTGGCTAACATTTAAATAACTGCTCACTCTGCCAGCTAGCCAGACATCCAGACCCAGTTCTCTATTCATTCATCAAACAGTGAACTAGTCAGGCAGTGAGTCAGATGGGCAACTATTCAGCCTGCCATTGAGCCCCCCACGCCTCAAACTATTGATCCAGGGAGCCAATCGAATTAGCTAATTATAGTCAGCCAGCCAGTCAGCAAACCAGTCATTCATTTTTTATTCAATCAGTCAGCCAGGAACCCAGCCAGTCAGCTAGCCACGTATCCAGTCAATCAATCAGGTTAATTAGATGTATTAATGGTAATTAGATGTATTTCAAATTAGTAAAGAGCACCCATTCAAAGTTATTTAGTTCCTCTCTTCTAATGTTGCTATTCCCTAAAAATCTTCACATTTGATACTTCATCCTAATCTTATATTTGGTGAATCATCTACAGGAAATGTTTTTTTTTTTTTTTATGTAATGAAGAATGCAAGGTAGAAGATCAAAAGTGTTGACAAGTAACCAGCTAAATAGAGTTAGTCAGTCAGAGAGCCAGTCTTACTGTTAGCCACTCAGTAAGACTCTGCAGCTTCATATCGCTAAGAAGGGAGGAGAAACTACAGAAATACTGGCACATTACACGATATCTGGGAGAAGGGAAGGAAGGGAGTTGGCAGAAGGCAGGACGGAAGGGAGTTGGTACAGGAAAGGAATAGTGGTGGGAGAGAAGGGAAAGCGAGGCGTCAGTAAGGCGATATCGAGGAGAGGGAAGCAGCGAAGGAAGAAAGGGAAAGGAGGCGTCGCCGCGCCGTGATGTAATCCAATTCCTTCGGTATAATGTAATCAAGTAGTCTTGGCTGGACGTGATCCCATAAGCCACACCATATTACAATATAGACTCTCTCTCTCTCTCTCTCTCTCTCTCTCTCTCTCTCTCTCTCTCTCTCTCTCTCTCTGTGTAGTTTGAGCTTCAATGGGCCTTTCCTGACATCAATTAATCAAACATCTCATGCTACAGAAAACCTATCCCCATTGTTAAAACAAAAACTAATACAACATAACAAAACACAACTAAAAATGCAATAATGAATGACGTACCAGTGAAAATCATAGAAATACTGTATCATAAGTGTTAAAATGTTCACTATTAGTACCTATGTAGTAATGAAAAAAATTGAAGGTTTTTCTCACTCTACACACAAAAATAGAAAAATAAAAAAATGAATAATAAAGAAATAAGTAAATAAAAGCATAAAACCACAACTGAGAACTAACATATAAAAAAACGGTATTATAATCTAGACCAGAAAATTTTAGCATGTCCTGTTTATCTTCACACACACACCCAACCACCCACCCACCCACACCCACACACACACACACACACACACACACACACACACACACACGCACACACACAAGAACAACAACAACAACAATAACAATAACAACAGCAACGACGACAACAACACCACCAACAAAAATAATAAAAACAACATGAGAAGTAAACATTAACATCAACAAGTGGCCTTTTTTTCTTTTTTTCCTTTACTCTTTCTGTTCTCTTAGCCAGCTTTCCCCTCTTACATAAAAAAAAGATGAAGTCTATTTATTTCACAAGTATCATGCGAATATAAGTTGGGGATATTTGTGTGCATGTGAACGCGGATCATGCGGGGCCAGAAATAGTATTCACCTCACCAATACACCAGTAAACAGGGGGAGGAGGACAAAATATAGACCCGTATTTTTTTTCACCATGTATTCCTGGTTAGTAGTCGAGGAACGTCCCTCACTCACGCCTCCTGTTTTTTTTCTTTCTTTTTTGTCTTAACTCCTTCAGTACTGAGACGTATTTTCATAGTTATTCTGCTTTTAATTTCTCGACTTTATACAGCTTCAGAACCTCATGTGGGGATTAAAATAGCACAGACTGACCATTAACCTTCTTATCTCCAACTACCCTTTCCTAATGTCAATGAAATCGTCAAGTCATACCCAAAACTTGTTGTATAAATGTGTCCCAGTATTGAAGGGGTTAATTTGATAGTCTCTTTTCCTACTCAGAGTGTCCTTGGCGTGTTGGTTGGTCAGGTCAAAGGTCAGAGGAGAGTATGAGTGTGGCCTCTTGACTTGCCAGGTAACTTTGTCACTGTTAATAAAACTACTACTACCGCTTTAATAATTACGACAACTAATAGTGTTATTGTAGCAGCAGCAGCAACAGAACAACAACTGTTACTACTGCTTGTACTTTTGCGACTAATAAATAACTATACACTCACACACACACACACACACACACACACACACACACACA
>CM035208.1:4913120-4941292 GCA_020233015.1 Callinectes sapidus | reverse complement strand
ACCACCACTACTTTCCTACACCTGCCCTCACCACCACCACCACCACCACCACCACCACCACCGTGCCAGTTATTTCTGATCCATCTCTGTTTGTATGTTCTTGTATTTTCCTTTTGGCAATAGAATGTTTGAACTTGAAGCTTCTCGTCAACACCACCACCACCACCACCATTCCCACAGGTGCTGCTCGCGGCGGCGGTGTGCACTCGCAGCGGGAAGGCCTTGGTGTCCCGTCAGTTTGTGGAGATGACCAAGTCTCGCATAGAGGGGCTACTGGCGGCCTTCCCCAAGCTGATGACAAGTGGCCGCCAGCACACCTTTGTGGAGACAGAGTCGGTGCGTTACGTGTACCAGCCCCTCGACCGCCTCTACATGCTGCTCATCACCACACGCGCTTCCAACATCCTCGAGGACCTAGAGACGCTCAGGCTGTTCTCTAGAGTGGTGCGTTTCTCTGTGTCATTGTTGGTGTTGTTGTTCTCTTTTTTCCTTCTGTTAATGTTTGGGTTTTCTTCACTTTTCTTTTATTGAAACCCTTAAGTACTGTGATGTGTTTTTGTGTGTCAATGTTGTTGTTCTCTTCTTCCTTCTCTCGATGCTTGGGCTTTATTAATTCTTCTTTTATTGAAACCCTTCAGTACTGTGATGCATTATTGTGTGTCAGTGTTGTTGTTCTCTTCTTCCTTCTTTTGATGTTTGGGTTTTCTTCACTTTTCTTTAATTGTAACCCTTCAGTACTGTGATGCATTATTACCATTGGTTTTGGGTGTGAGTGGATGATTGACATAAGGAAGAGGTCTATGGAGATCTGAAAATGAATGGTCAGAGTCTGTACTATTTTGATCCCCACAATGGTTTCTGAATGTGTATAAAATTGACAAATAATAAGCAGAATGAATATGAAAATGCGTCCCAGTACTGAAGTGGTTGTCCTTTACATTTCTTCTCATTTTTTTCCTACTTCTGTCTCATGTCAATGCATCTTGTTTTGGCAATCTATTTTTTCTTTCCTTTTCCATGCAATTCTTCTCAATATATATTTTGATTTTCTTTAACCTTTACATAATCTTTTAAGCTAACCTAATCTGGGTGTTTCCTTTTTTTATCTCACTTTGTTACCTTTGACCATCTCTGCCCTCTCATATAGAAAAAGATGGATAACACTTTCTCTTTATTTCACTCTATTTCACTCACTTTTTTCTCTATCTCACTCTTTACGTTACCTTAGACCAGCCCTCCCCTCACACATGAACATAAATAAACAATCCCCAATTTAACCTAACCTAACTTAAGAAAAATCAAAACTAACCTAACCTAACCAACAGATCCCAGAGTACTGCCGCAACATGGAGGAGAGCGAGATCCTGGAGAACTCTTACCACTTGATCTTTGCCTTTGATGAGATCGTGGCGCTGGGATACAGGGAGTCCGTCAACCTGGCTCAGATTCGCACCTTTGTGGAGATGGATTCGCACGAGGAGAAGGTTTACCGAGCCGTGAGGGAGACGCAGGAGAAGGAGGCGCGCTACAAGATGAAGGTTTGTTGGGGGTTACGTTAGGTTAGGTTAAGTTACGTTTGGTTTGGTTAGGTTAGGTTAGGTTAGGTTATTTGGCTCCTTCAGTTTGAGGGCACATTTTTACCATGAGTTTTATGTGTGATTAGATATTATTGACATTAGGAAGGGTAGGTTAGGTTAGGTTATGTTTGGTTTGGTTACGTTTGGTTTGGTTAGTGTAAGTTCAGTTAGGTTAGGTTATTTGACTCCTTCAGTTTGAGGGCACATTTTTACCATGAGTTTTAGGTGTGATTAGATATTATTGACATTAGGAAGGGTAGGTTAGGTTAGGTTAAGTTTGCCTTGGTTACGTTTGCTTTGGTTAGTGTAAGTTCAGTTTAGGTTAGGTTATTTGACTCCTTCAGTTGTAGGGCACATTTTTACCATGAGTTTTAGGTGTGATTAGATGTTTTTATTGATATTAACAAAGGTCTGTGGAGGTCAGAAGATTAATGGCCAGAGTCTGTACTATTATAACCCCCACAGGAGTGTCTGAAGTTGTATATCCACAAATAATAAGCAGAATAAATATGAAAATGTGTCCCAGTACTGAAGGGGTTAAGAGGATTTCAAGACATATATCCCTGTTATTTAGCCAACTCTTTCAGACCTACAAGGGGACTAGCAAATTAGTGTACCTTTTTATTTGTCTTGTGTTGCCCTTGGCTTGATTCCTCTTACACCAAAAAAAGTTAAGATTAGATTTAGTTTAGTTTGGTTAGGTTAGGTTAGTATCACTTGGGTTACATTTCTTTGTATTTCAGTGTATCTTTTTTCCTAATCTCTCCCTTCTTTCTCCTGCAAATCCTCTTGGCACACATATTTATTTAATCTTTGCATCTTCTTTTGATCTTTATTTTTTTCCTGTCTGTGTCTTATCTCAATGTATCCTTTTTCCCAATCTCTTGCAAATATTCTCAGTACACATCTTTCTTTTATTTAACCTCTACGTCTTCCTTTTAATCTTCTTTTTCCCTTTCTGTTTTATCAATCTATCCTTTTTCCTAATCTCTCCTTTCATTTTTCCAACTCTCCTTTTCCCTCTCTTCTCTCTCCTGCAAATCCTCTCAACACATACACATTTTTCTCTAACCTTTACATTTTCCCTTAATCTTTCTTCTTTTTTTACTCTCTCTCTCTCTGTGTGTCTCATCTCAATGATTAATCCCTCAAAATCTTGGGTTTGGTTAGATTAGGTTCTTTTTCTCCCTTTTTAACTGTTCCACTGTGACGTACACAACAACACACTCCTTAAACAGCAAATAAAACAAAGAACAAGAAAAAAAGATAATTAAAAAAGTATATTGAAGTCTTTAGTTAATAGAATGCTTTAAGATGGCAGTGAGTTAAGGTGAAAGAAAGATCTCAGTGATGGTCTGTCACTAAGGAAGATGAACTAAAAAATCAACAAGAAAAAAAATAAGATAATTAAAAAAAGAGTATGTATTGAAGAGTCTTTAGTTAATAGAATACTTTGAGATGGCAGTGAGTGAGTTAAGGTAAAAGATCTTAGCAGTGGTTTATTAATAAGGAAGATGAACCAAAAAATCAACATGAAAAAATAAGATAATTAAAAAAGTGTGTGTATTGAAGAGTCTTTAGTTAATAGAATGCTTTAAGATCTCATTGGTGATGGTTTATTAATAAGGAAGATGAACCAAAAAATCAACATGAAAAAATAAGATAATTAAAAAAGTGTGTGTATTGAAGAGTCTTTAGTTAATAGAATGCTTTAAGATCTCATTGGTGATGGTTTATTAATAAGGAAGATGAACTAAAAAATCAACAAGAAAAAAAAAAGATAATTAAAAAAGAGTATATACATAGAAGAGTGTTTAGTTAATAGAATGCTTTAAGATCTCATTGGTGGTTAGGTTAGGCTAGTTTAGGTTTATTAATAAGGAAAATGAACCAGACCACCACAAAATTCTTAACTCCGTCCCTTCCCCCGGCAGGAGAAGGTGAAGGAGCTGCAGAGGAAGCGTCACGAGGAGATGAAGCGCGGGAACAAGGGCGGCGGCGGCGGCGGCGGCTACACAGGAGGCAGCGGCGGCGGCTTTGGTGTGTCGGGTGGCTTTGGCGGCAGCACTGGTAGCTTCCCCAGCCCCACCGAGACTATTCCGTCCCCTACACAGGTACTGGGGTGGTGGTGGTGATGGTGGTGGTGGTGACTTGATTATTATTTTTTTTGTTTTCTTGTTATCTCACTTTTTTTATTTATTACTGTCTTGCTTTATTTTTATTTTTTTTGTTTTTTGTTAATTTTCTTGTTTTCTTATACTTTCTTATCTTGTTTTGTTTATTTTCTTATGATTTGTGTGTGGTTTTTCCTGTCCTTCTGCCTCTAGAAATGTAAAAACACCCTAAAAATGTTCTATTCTCTCACTATGACTATTTTCCAAGGCTTCAGATATAATTGGTGGGGTGTCTAACAATGTTTCTCCAGTTAATAATGTAAAAATTTATTCATTCTGCTTCTACAACTGTAATAACTCCCTTAAAAAAATTGTGTAAATTTAAATTAAGCCTTTTTAAGTACTATATAAGCTTCTACCTTCCTCTGTCTATTCTGAACTTTATTTTCTCTCTCTCTCCCTTCCAATCTTGTACAGAGTCTAGTTGGTGTCCAGTGTAGGAGTGAGTGTGAGATTGAAAGCCTTTTATTATATTCCTGTTCTTGATGTCTCGTATTTTGCCTTTCTTCCAAGATGTCGTCAACCCTTCAGTCTTGTGTCACGCGTTATCTTTCCCTGCAGGACACGACGCGGCCCACCACCATCAAGCCGGCCGGGCCAAACCGTGCCATGAAGTTGGGCAGCAAGGCAAAAGATGTCGACTCCTTCGTGGATCAGCTCAAGTCAGAGGGAGAACGCGTCGTCTCCTCCACTGAGCCGGTGTCCACTGTCTCTCCCTCCAGCACTCCCGCGGTTGATATTGACGTGTAGGTGGAGGGTGTTGCCGCTGTGTGTTGCTGGGTGTTGCTGGGTGGCATAGTTGGTTGAGGTGGTTCATGTGTGGGCGTCTGGTGCAGGTGGTCCAGGTTCACATCCTCGCCAGACCTACAGTTGTCAAGTAGTAGGTGTAGTGTTCTCTCTTTAACACCAGCAGCACCATGTGACTTAAGCTGTTGTGGTGCCTAGTGGAATAATCTCATGTCTATACAGTTAGTACCAATCTTGTCCCTGCTTGTGTCTTCAGTTCAATGTCCATGTGAGATGACAGTGTAGTTGACTGCCTCTTAACCTGGGGAGTGGAGGCGTCTGCAATGTTGCCTCCTTAGAAAAGCAGCAATTCCTCTAGTTCTGTTTGTCATTTGTTAAGCAGAGCACGATCAAGTAATGAGTTGATGAAACGTTGAAAAGTATCATCGGGTGTTTCTTTAAAATGTGGGAGGGAATTGTATTAATGGATGCAAGGGAAGGCATGGAGAGAAGGATAAGAACCAGTGAGTGGAGTGTAGTTAATCCTGGCAGTTAGTGTACCCCCCCCCCTTGTTCCCGTGTTGTACCTTCAGTTGGTGTAACCGTTTCTCTGTCTCAGTGTGCACATCGTGGTGGCGGAGGACCTGGTGGTGCATGCCGGGCGTGACGGCGGCCTCAAGACGATGGAGATTCAGGGCATTCTGAAGCTGCGCATCTCAGACCCTGACTATGGATACATCAAGGTTCAGGTGCGACACTTCGGGGTTAACCTTTCTTGTCAATTGCTGGGATTTTGATGGAAATTTAACCCATTGGCTGTGGCACCTCATTCTTGGACACCCCCCCTCCCCTCCCACTGGTGCACTATTTTTTACCCTTCTAAAAGCATTTTTTTTTCTTATAATATTTAGTATTGATGTAAACAAGTATGACATCAATATTTGCCTCAATTTAGCTGTGGTGATGATTTCAAGTTTGGTGCACAGTTTTTTCTCTTACTCTCTAAAAGAACACCTTAAAATATGGATGTGGTGCACCAAATATAAACTCAATATTGATCTGGTTTAGCAATGGTGGCAACAATGGTATCAAGTTGGCATGGAAACAGTGAGTGTGAGTGTGTTTTGACCGTTGTGGCCATTAAATGACATGTACCCACCCCTCCACGGTGATGGTGACAAAGAATGAACTAAAGATTAACAAAGTAGGTGTAGGGCAGGTGGGCAACACAGGAACTCCCAGACATCATCTTGTAACAATTGGCACCACAGATGTTTCCTTTAATTCACAATAACTGTAAGGTGTGTCACAACTGCTCACTTTCAATTCTGGAGGTTCTGTTGCAGCTGTGTGATGGGTTAAGGATGCCCTTCCCACACTGACCTTTGTTTTGATTACCCCGCACATCCTGCCCTCCATCCATCATCATCTTTGTTCTAGTGACCCTCTGAATCCTGCCTTCCATCCATCATCATTGTTTGAATCACCCTGCAAATCCTGTCTTTCATTCTTTTTTTCACCCTTTGACTCCTGCCTTCCATTCATCACCTTTATTTTAATCACCCTGCAAATCCTGTCTTTCATCTGTTTCTTTTATTCACCCTTTGAATCCTGCCTTCCATTCCTTCCATTCATCATCCTTATTTTAATCACCCTCTGAGTCTTGCCTTCCTTCTATGAGTGTCGTCAATAAGATGGTTTGCAGACTTTGTTTCTCCGTGGTACACTGAAGGTACCTCTTGGACTTCCTTCACCAGCACACCTAACCTGCTGTCATTTAGTTGAAGTGCTGGCCTGCTTAAGAGAGAGAGATTTTGTTAGTGAAGTGCAGGTCTATGAGCTTTGTTGAATGTAGAGGTCAGAGTGGCAGGATTAATGAGATACAGATGTGTGGCACTTTGCTTTATTTTACTTGAGCTGTTCCCATACATCTGTCATCCCCACACTCTTGATCTTGAGGTTTGTTGTTTACACTTTTCACAGACGCCCTCTTCAACACAATCACTCGTCACTCTCCTCTCAATCTTCACAAGTACATTGAACACTTAACAAGATCCACTCAGTGAGAATGGTCTTCTTCCCCCCTTCAGTACCGATATGCATTTTTATATCTATCCTGCTTATTATTTGTCAATTTTCCACAGCTTCAGAGACTTGTGTGGGGATTAAAATAGTACAGACTCCAGCTATTAATCTTCTGACCTCCATAGACCCTTGCTAATGTCAATAAAACCATCTATTCACACACAATGCAGTAGAAATGGATCTCAGTACTGAAGGGGTTGACTAGCGACGAATCTAAACTGACAAGTCTCTCTCTCCGTGGCGTGGCAGGTGGACAACACAGACACCCGACCCATTCAGCTGCAGACTCACCCCAACGTGGACCGCGAGCTGTGGCGTTCGTGTGGCCAGATCGGCATGAAGATGTCCAACAAACCCTTCCCACACAACACAGACGTGGGTGTGCTCAAGTGGCGCTTCCAGACCAACGAGGAGAAACATGTGCCTCTCTCCAGTAAGTGTCTGTCTGTCTGTATGTATGTATGTACGTGTGTGTGTGTGTTGATTTGATCTCTCCCTCCCTCACCAGTACTGCCAGTCATTCATTACTGTGTTAAACTCTTGCTCCAGAAAGTGTCTCAGTTTGTGTGTATGCGTTTAGTTTGTCCCTCACTCTATCTGTTCACACTCTCCTCCTCATTCACAAGGTTAATGTAGTGCTTCCTTGACTTTGTTTGCTGCTGCTGTGCTGTTGTTGAATGTGTGTTAGTTTTGTCTGAGGTCACTGTGTAGGGGAAGGCTGGCTGGGTGACCAGGGATTGTGGTGATGAATTAGTCAATAGCTCACAAATATAAACTGAAGATAATACAGTGAAAAGTAAGTCTGGTAGTCACAGTTCCCACACACACCAAGCCCCACTTCACCCATAGTCATCTGTGTTGCCTATTGCTCAGAAGTACAAATTCAACCTCTTCAGTACTGGGATGCATTTATATCTTCAGTTTGGGAGCATGATTAGATGATTTTCACGACTTAAAAGCCCTTTGGAGATCAGAAAACGAATAACCAGAGCCTTCACTATTCTAATCAAATTCCTGAAGCTGTATAACATCAAATAGTAAGAATAGATAAGAAAACGCATCTCAGCACTGACGAGGTTAAGGTACATACAGTAAAGGTTAAGGTTAAGGTAATACAGTGAAAAGTAAGCTTAGAATCACAATGCCAAGCCAATAAGTAGCATCAAACCTTCCCTTTCCCCCATAGTCAACTGCTGGCCACAGGAGAACGGGGCTGGAAGCTGTGACGTGAACATAGAGTACAACCTGGAAAACCTGGAGATGGAATTGAGCGAGGTAGTCATCACCATCCCTCTGGCCCCCGGCGCACCCCCTCCCGTCATCAACGAGTGCGAGGGAGAGCACGAGTACAGCCGGGCCCACTGTGCTCTGGTGTGGCGCATCCCGGTCATCGACAAGACCGCCCCCACAGCTGCCATGGACTTCACTGCCCGAGGGGTTCCTGATAATTTCTTCCCCGTTCGTGTGTCGTTCACCTCCACCAGAATGTTTTGTGATATTAAGGTGGGTGGTGATGGTCGTTTGTTATTTATTCCCTTCTGTACTGCGACATGTTTTTGCTATTTTTTGTTGTGATCACTCATTATGTCACCAATCCAGATAGTCAGTCATCACAGTCACCAATTGTCACATACACATTGTCATCCCAGTCACCAGTTGTCACATTACCATCACCCCAATTAGCAATCAGTCAGTCACCAGTCCTCATGTCACCCCAGTCATCACATCACAGTCTCATCTCAGTCACCACTCATCAGTTATCACATCACATCACCATCATCACCCCAGTCACCAGTCATCACATCATCCAGTCTCACACTAATCACCAGTCACCAGTCACCACCCACAGTCTCATGCCAGTCACCACTCCTCACACCACCACCATCACCCCAATCACCAGAGGCCATATTAACACAGATTCTTTAGTATGATGAATTTCCAACCCTACAATTCATCTTAACTAACCTAAATCAGTGTTGTATTTCACCATTATCTCATCACCATTAAATTTGAAGCTGTTGATGAGATAATGGCTAAAATACAACACCAATTTCAGGAGGTTCATATGGATTGTAAGGCTGAAAATGTGTCTATTAAAAAGCTACATAAGATTCTGTTAATATTGGCCTCTTCCCCTGACACTGTGATGCTTCAGTGGTGTTATTTGGCCACATTAGACACAGCTACTCCTGTTAACCACCACCACCACCACCACCACCACCACCACCATCATACCTCAGTTACTGCAGCTCATCTCTTCTCCCAACAGTCTAGGGTCAGCCTGTGATGCGTTGAGTGAAGTTTTTTGTCCCTCAGGTCTTGCGTTTCCCTCCACAATCTTGCCAGTGTTGTGTTGTGATGTGACAGTTTTTCTCCTTCAGGTGTTGCATTTCCCCCCATAATCTTGCCAGTGTTGTGTTGTGATGTGGCAGTTTTTCTCCTTCAGGTGTTGCATTTCCCTCCACAATCTTGCCAGTGTTGTGTTGTGATGTGATGTGACAGTTTTTCTCCTTCAGGTGTTGCATTTCCCCCCACAATCTTGCCAGTGTTGTGTTGTGATGTGACAGTTTTTCTCCTTCAGGTGTTGCATTTCCCTCCACAATCTTGCCAGTGTTGCGTTGTGATGTGACAGTTTTTCTCCTTCAGGTGTTGCATTTCCCTCCACAATCTTGCCAGTGTTGTGTTGTGATGTGACAGTTTTTCTCCTTCAGGTGTTGCATTTCCCCCCACATCTTGCCAGTGTTGTGTTGTGATGTGACACTTTTTCTCCTTCAGGTGTTGCATTCCCCCACAATCTTGCCAGTGTTGTGTTGTGATGTGACACTTTTTCTCCTTCAGGTGTTGCATTTCCCCCCACAATCTTGCCAGTGTTGTGTTGTGATGTGACACTTTTTCTCCTTCAGGTGTTGCATTCCCCCACAATCTTGCCAGTGTTGTGTTGTGATGTGACACTTTTTCTCCTTCAGGTGTTGCATTTCCCCCCACAATCTTGCCAGTGTTGTGTTGTGATGTGACACTTTTTCTCCTTCAGGTGTTGCATTCCCCCACAATCTTGCCAGTGTTGTGTTGTGTTGTGATGTGACAGTTTTTCTTCTTCAGGTGTTGCATTTCCTCCACAGTCTTGCCAGTGTTGTGTTGTGACACAGTTTTTCTCCTTCAGGTGTTGCATTTCCCCCACAATCTTGCCAGTGTTGTGTTGTGATGTGACAGTTTTTCTCCTCTAGGTGTTTAACTTCCCTCCACAATCTTGCCAGTGTTGTGTTGTGATGTGACAGTTTTTCTCCTCTAGGTGTTTAACTTCCCTCCACAAGTGATGTGTTTTTCCTTCTTGCCAGTTGTGTTGACATTCTCCTTCCCCACAATCTTGCCAGTGTTGCGTTGTGATGTGACAGTTTTTCTCCTTCAGGTGTTGCTCCCCCACAATCTTGCCAGTGTTGTGTTGTGATGTGACATTTCTCCTTCAGGTGTTGCATTTCCCCCCACAATCTTGCCAGTGTTGTGTTGTGATGTGCTGTTTTTCTCCTTCAGGTGTTGTGTTGCATTCCCCCACAATCTTGCTTGCCAGTGTGTGTGTTGTGACAACTTTTTCTCCTTCAGGTGTTGCATTTCCCCCACAATCTTGCCAGTGTTGTATTGTGATGAGACAGTTTTTCTTCTTCAGGTGTTGCATTTCCCTCATAATCTTGCCAGTGTTGTGTTATGATAAGCTGTTTTTTCCTCCTTCAGGTGTTGGGCGTGGTGAGCACATCGGACGGCGCCCCAATCAACTTCTCCCAAGAGACACAGATGAAGACCAACGTTTACGAGATCGACTAGACACGCTCAGCTTCTCTCGTGGCGCACAACTGTTAGAGGACTCAAGTTTAGTTCCCCGGGCCAGGTCTTGTTTACTGACGTGACTGACAAGTAGCCAAATCAGCCAGTCCATCAGTCAGTCCATCAGTCCATCACCAGTTAGCATCTCTAGAGAACCGGTTATTATTTTGAACTCTCTGTACATTCCTTCGTGTTTGTTGATGGTGAGGATTACTTTCTTGTAGCTTTCTTGCGGTTAACTTATTCTGTTCACTGTTTCCTTTCCTTTCGTTGTCAGTCTGTGTGTGAAAGCGGCCGGGACGTTGCGCTGTGTTGCATTGTGTTGTCTCTTGGGTGTCTGCTGTGTTGAAGGGGTTTGTCTGACTCTGTATACATTGGCTGCTGTCACCCTATGCCTCTCCTCCCATAATGCAGTTCTCTGTTATTGTTTATCACTGCTCTTCTCATTGCAAAATTTGTTTGTTCTTGTTGTGTCTTTGTTCCATTGACTCAACTAAGTTCTTTTTTGTTTTTTTAAGGTATGATTTTAATTTTTCTTTAGTTTATCAATAAAGATTGTTTTTCTCCAAAGTTGACTTAAATTTTCTTGGTTTTCTAATGTGTGGGAGGGTTCACTGAATTCTTCTTGGTGGTCATTAAGTCTTTCTTGTGTTTCCTGAGATTTGCCAAAGTTTACTGCATTAACCACAACATTTCATTTTTATTACTAAAGAAATGAACTACTTCCAAAATGACACTGGGACAAGAAGGACTATCAAAACTACACCACTGAAATATTAAAACAAAACTTTATCAGCTGTGTAAAAACAAGGATTGTCTTTGGCAACACAGAAGAATCACTAAGTTATCTGCATCTCCTCCTTCTCCTCTTCCCCATCATCATCCGCACACAAGCACATCACATCCTATCTCTGTACCATGGCAACACACACACACACACACACACACACACCCCACATTAATAGGGAACAATCCCATCCTTTTCTCTCATTTTTCTTTCATGTCCTCTCTTTCTCACATGTATATTCACATTATCACATCTTACCTATATATAATCCTCCTACACTTCAAAACACACACACACACACACACACACACATTTTTTGTCAATCACTGCAATCTACTGTCCGGTGAAAACAATCTGATCTACTGTGCAATGTTCAATTAGATGTAAGACAAGAGGAGAGAGAGAGAGAGAGAGAGAGAGAGAGAGAGTGGATATCGCCATGGTGCATATAGTGCTATGTTAATGCGAGAAGGTTGTGAGGTGACTCCCGGCTCCTTGCAAGTGTGTGGTGGGAGAAGTAGCACTGATTGATGCCATGACACTTGAGCTGCTCTTGTGCTTATTCAACTTATAAAAAGCTCATACAAAGATCTGGTTTGATATGGTCAACTTGAGAACAAAAGACAAGACCACTTTCTTCCTAGATTGAGAGAACATAACACAGTGGTCTAATATTACCAGCAGGAGTACAAATACCAACACCATTCCTTCCTTCCTCCCTTCCTGGGTAGAGAGAACACACTGCTTTAATAATGTAAGCTTGAGTGCCACCACCTCAGCTCGTGGTGTGCAAAGCTGAACAAGACCAAGGTTGTTAGTAGTGACATTTTCTAACCTACACTGCATTACGTCAAAGATGAGAACAACACCCTCATAATCTGGACGTGTCATGGCTAGTGCGAGTGTTTCCATCGGACTTTTCCTGGTATGTAACTGAGCAAGGGTATATATTCACTGAAGAGGCCTGACTGAAGTTTTCCTTATTTCCATCTATGTTTGATCCTTTATACATGTACAAATTGTTCAATCAAGATGGGTTTGGATTCCATGTGACTTTTTATAACAGAGCTTGTGTTAAACTGACGACTAGAAATATTTGCTCCACTCCTCAAGGGTTTGTTTCAATCTTATCCGACTTTGTACTGTGAGTGTACCAACATTATTAACCTTCTTTCAAGACAGGTTTGGGATGCTGTACCACTTTTTATAGCCAAGAACAAATGTAAACTAAAAAGAACATTCCCTTCATCCCCTCAAAAACACTTCAATCTCATCATACTTTGGCCAGTATTATGAAACACTGAACTGCACTGCACCTTCACTACTTTCAAGCCTCTAGTTAGTGGGAGATGAATTCTCAAGGATGTTTTGACAACTGTAGTGTGAGAGATTGACTACATTATGAATAGGCAAAACAAACACTCTTGAGCACCTGGCTAATCATCTCTTTGAAAGTAGTGGTGGTGGTGGTGGTGGTGGTGGTGTGAGATCAAAGCATGTCATACCACCAGCCTCTGTCAAGTGTCCAACAATTCCAAGACATTTTCAAAGAGCAGTTTGGATTTGTTTTGACTCGCCATTGTTAGTTCCCTGGTTTGCAATCTTGGAGAGCCACAGTACTGTTAGTTAGAGGAGTAAGGAGGAGCTGCTGTACATAAATGAAATCTACGCGTTAGTAAGAGTTTCTATTTTACGTGCAACAGTGTCACCTGCTCTATAATATAAAGTAAGGCTGCTGTTGTATTTCTTGGAGTATTCTTTTCAATATATATCCCCTAAAATAAAGAAGTAAGAGTTTGGTGATGGTTTTTGTTAGCCTTGCCAGTGTGTGTGTGTGTGTGTGTGTGTGAGACTTGTGAGTGTATCAAGCAGAAGAGTTAATGATTGAAGAGGAAACAAATTCAAAATAGAATGAAAGGATGCTGGAGAAGTAATGTTGCTGGTTAAACTGGCTTAGCTTTTGTGTGTGTGTGTGTGTTGTGTATTGATCAGAAAAGTTAATAATTAAAAAGGAAACAAACATCCAATACAATGAGAAGCTGTTAAAGTATTGTTGCTGGTTACACTGCCCTTAAACTTTGCTATCCTCCATAACCTGAAGCAACTGATGCAACACTCCACTCACATTCCTGACTGCCACATTCCCAACATTCCCACTACCTCCTCCATTGAGCTCCTCCAATCACAGTCTCATATCTATCTTGTCCCATTTCTCCAATCTCCGAACAGGTCCCAAAGTTAAAGAACGCAGTAAATGTCTTGAAAAGTCCCTCTTCAACGACTTCAGGTCATGGGAAGAAGGAAACAGAAGGCAGGCAGGCAGGCAGGCAGGCAGTCAGGCAGGGATTTCCAGAGTGTACCACAGAAAGGGAAGAATGATCCTGTAAGAGAAAGAGGAGTTAGATTAGTTTTAGGTTAAGTTATGTTAATGTTACTGGAAACTAAGAAGGAATGAATTAAGTTAGATTAGATACAATAAGGTTAGACTAGGTTGATATTACTGTGAGATAAAAAGGAATTAGGTCATTATAAATAGCTTAAACAGTCTTGAGGACATAGCTAATCATCTCTGTGGTCTTGGAAAACAGTCATGATGAAGCTATCTGAGTTTTTGAGGCTGTTAGGTCAAGATGATGGAACTGCAACATGAGAAGCAATTATGTTGGTTTAGGCTATGTTGGTATTATAGTTGGCTTTCATGTTCTAATGTGTTGCTTTCTCTCTCCTTCCTGGACTATTTATGGAAAGAGATGGTTAGGTTAGGTGAGATTAATTTTATATCAAAGTTAGTTCTGGTAATACTGAAGAAAGCCATCAATCAGTCTGACCCACACAAAGAGGGAATGAATGCACCACTGGAAAGTAGACATTTTCCTAAGACACTTTTCTTCTATACACTTTACCTCACAAATTATTAATTTTAGTATTAATGTTAAAATAAATGTTTTTAGTTATCTTATTCTTTGGCAATAATAACTTACATGTTACAAGTTTAAAGACTCACAGAGTGTTTGGTGTCGGTCCTCTTCAGTGGACAGCCGTGGTCCTCTGCCACTGCCACTGCCACTGCCACAACAATTCCTTCCACCGGGTACCCCACCTCAACTGTGTTGAAGTGCAGTGGCACCACCACCAACCAACCAACCAACCCTCACCTTGGCACTGACGTGGCAGTAGCTCAGCATCTTCCTTGGAATGCTGTGCTGGACGGCCACATCCTTGCTGCCGACGGACCCGGCTGCAGCTGCCATAAACTCCAGAAAGAGAAGGTTAACATTAAAAAATTGTCCAGGCTTAGGCTAATGCCACAGCCTATGCCTATCACTTCACAATCTTCTATCTGACCGCCAGTATGGCTTCCGCCAAGGCCGCTCTACTGGTGATCTTCTGGCTTTCCTTACTGAGTCTTGGTCATCCTCTTTTAGAGATTTTGGTGAAACTTTTGCTGTAGCCCTAGACATATCAAAAGCTTTTGATAGAGTCTGGCACAAAGCTTTAATTTCCAAACTACCCTCCTATGGCTTCTATCCTTCTCTCTGCAACTCATCTCAAGTTTCCTTTCTGATCGTTCTATTGCTGCTGTGGTAGACGGTCACTGTTCTTCCCCTAAATCTATCAACAGTGGTGTTCCTCAAGGGTCTGTCCTATCACCCACTCTCTTCCTATTATTCATCAATGATCTAAACCAAACTTCTTGCCCTATCCACTCCTATGCTGATGATACCACTTTGCACTTTTCCACGTCTTTCCATAGACGACCAAACCTTCAGGAAGTACACAGCTCAGGCAGGGAAGCCTCAGAACACCTAACGTCTGATCTCTCTGAAATTTCTGATTGCGGGAAAGCAAACCATGTGTTGTTCAATGCCTCAAAAACTCAACTCCTCCACCTCTCAACTCGACACAACCTTCCAAATAACTATCCCCTCTTCTTCAATGACACTCAACTGTCCCCTTCTCCTACACTGAACATTCTTGTTCTATCCTTTACTTGTAATCTAAACTGGAAACTTCACATTGCCTGTGTAGCTAAAACAGCTTCTATGAAGTTAGGTGTTCTGAGCCGTCTCCGCCAGTTTTACTCACCTCCCCAACTACTAACTCTATACAGGGGACTCATCCGCCCATGTATGGAGTATGCTTCACATGTTTGGGGAGGCTCTACTCATACAGCTCTATTGAACAGTGTGGAATCAAAAGCTTTTCATCTTATCAACTCCTCTCCTCTGACTGACTGTCTTCAGCCTCTTTCTCATCGCCGCAATGTTGCCTCTCTTGCTCTCTTTTACCGCTATTTTCATGGTAACTGCTCTTCAGATCTTGTTAACTGCGTGCCTCCCTCCCCTGCTCCCGTGGCCTCGCTGCACAAGACTTGCTTCTTCCTCTCACCCCTATTCTGTCCACCTCTCTAATGCAAGAGTTAACCAGTATTCTCAGTCTTTTATCCCTTTCTCTGGTAAACTCTGGAACTCTCTGCCTGCTTCTGTATTTCCACCTGACTATGACTTGAACTGTTTCAAGAGAGAGATACATATCAAGACACTTATCCCATTCTTTTGGCACATGAATCAGGACTTTCCAGGGACCGGCACTACAGTGGGCTATTTTGTTTTATTTTTGTTGCCCTTGGCCGCCTCCCTTCTACATAAAAAAAAAAAAAAAAAAAAAAAAAAAACAAAAAATAAACCTTACAGTAGCATAGGCTCTAAAAGGCTCACATTAATATATACATTTGTAGCCTTAGTGGGAACAACTTTGGGGTGATGGATGTCACCAGCCAGCAGCACAGTGTGGGTGTAGTGCAGCAACACAATCAACTCACCCTTTGCTATATTTGTGTTGCATTGTTCTGACACAGTACCTATGTCCTTGGCATGGCATGGAGTGGTGGTGGTGGTGGTGGTGGTGGAGTGCATGGAGTAGACACTTCAATTGGGTGAAGCACCACTGATGAATGACTGCCGCTTCACTGGACACTCTTTTGCAAATATTGTTATCAGTGTTTATAAACCTTTTTAATTATATATTTATCCCTGAAACAAAGATGAACAGTATTAGATTTCACTGAAAACTAAAAAAAACAACCATCTTGTAACAAAGGCAGGAATGTGGTGAGCTAAGTCCACCACATTGAAAAGATCTTTTACATTGAAAAAGACCACCAAGACCTGAAATCCTTCCTAATGTTAATGAAATCATTTCATCATCACACCCAAGACTCGTGGTACAAATGTGACCCACTACTGAAGGAGTCAGAATGTATTTTTTATTCTAGTGACATATTGGCAAGATTTACAAACACACATGCTTAATAAAGATAATATTACTGATGCAATAACAAAACCAACAACTATTACAGCTGCTACTGCTATTACCACCAATAAGCTCTCTCACTCACTACATTTCTCATTCTTTCGCCCTACAATTTTTTCAATTCAGAAAATATGTAAAACTGCATTTCAATCCAGGAATTTGAGTACGGTATGGATGAGAAATACATTGCGAGGGAGAAGAGACCGCCCATGTTTTGTGTCTGAGTGCAATGACATCTTGCTGGGAGTCATGAATAAGACTGTCACTTGGGGTAACACATTTTGAAGATGATTTACCTGTTTATGAGGTTAACTCTGGCTTTCCTTCATCACTCTCTGGGTCTGGAACCACAAGAGGGCTCAGCTGAACATTCACTGGGAGGGAGAAGAGACTGTTAATGTTGGACCTATGAATGGATATATATAACAATAACCTTAATCAACACATTTCAAAGATGATTTACCTGTTTATGAGGTTAATTCTGGCTGTCCTTTACTCTCTGGGGGGGGGGGGGGGGTGACCAGGATACCGTGGGGTGTGGTGGGATGTGGTATGGTGTGGTGTTAATGGCAAATTTATAGTTTAACACAATATCCCCCATCTCTGCCAGCACCACCCCCCACCCCCCAACCCTTCCAACAAGCTCAGGGATCTTTGGGGATTTGGGGCTTTGGGGGGCAATGCATATATGAGCGATATATGACCTTTTAAAAAAATTCCAAGTCTTAAAACCCGTCTGAATCTTACAAAATTGGTGTACTTTAGCCATTATCTTTTCAGTAGTACATTTGAAGCTGTTGATTAGATAATGACTAAACATGGACCATGATGAACTATAATATGGTAATCTTACACACACACACACACACACACACACAGAGTAAAACAGCCACCACATGGTACATTACTTTTTATTTACAGGTTATGGCTTAGTATTTACATAACACAATGACACATGATGGTTCACTCATTCTATATACACAACACAACACTTCATGATACATTTCCCGCACTACGGAATGTGCAGGAAACCAGTGAAATCAAGGAATATGATATGACATAATAAGCTTAGCATGAAAAATGACAATGGTTACAGTTCAATCAGCATTGGCAAACTTTATATGGAAGAGTTGCAATAAGCTATCTATCATAGGCACATACCATCACCTGGCCAGTAATATAGGCTCTTTTTGACAGAGAGAGAGAGAGAGAGAGAGAGAGAGAGAGAGAGAGAGAAGAAAAGTTGGTAACAAGCTTAACTCACCTCTCTCTCTCTCTCTCTTTCTCTTAGCTACATGTCCAATATCTTTAGCACACTCACAACGATTCACAACATACACAGCTGTTTGGTTCCATAAGTCTATATAATCAACCTTCATTACACAGTAGCAAGCAAACATATGGGTGGTGGTGGTGGTGGTGGTGGTGGTGGTGGTGGGCAGTGTTACCACCACCACCAGCACACACACACTCACTAGGGCTGCCTCTGCTGTTGCTTGTGTTGTATGTAGAGGTCTAATGTTGTGCTTAAGTATGTGGTGGTCTTTTTATAAGCTTTCCAAGTAATACTAGTTAAGGTTTGAATAATCTCATCACTGTTCTGTTTTGTTGTAAGTATCAATGCTCCTTTCAACCTAAACCTTTTCTTATATCCCTTCTGATAATGACTTTTTTATTTATTTTCACCTGTATTCTGTTCTTTAATATGTAGTCAATCTTTTTATTTATCACCTTTCAAACTAACACTGCCAAAATGTCCTCTTCTGTCCACCCCACTAGTGCAAGAGTTAACCAGTACAGTACCTTCACTCCTTCACCCTCCTTAACTCCTTAACTCTATAATCTACCTACATGTGTTTCTTAGGACAATTTCTCCTTTTTCTTCATTCCTTATTCATCATCCCTTTCACTGGTACACTCTTCAACTCTGTCTGTCTGTGTCTGTCTCCCTACCTGTCTGTCTGTCTGTGTGTCTATCTATCTATCTCTCTGTCTGTCTAATTGGTTCTTCTCCTGTCCTGTTTCAGAAGTACCACTATAAGTACTTTCTGTCTATTTTCTATGCTACTTTTGCCTTCGCTGATCTCCCTAATGTGAAAAGTAGTGATGTATATATATATAAATAGTAATTGTAATTCTGGGTTAAATATTGTCAAGTTTCTTTTCCCCCATTGGTCAGACACTGAACTTAGAAGAATTGTGAATAAATAAACTAGATCAACACATAAGCACAAAATAAAGGTAAGTCTACACACGCCTCATTAAAAAAATACAATAAATAAATCAAATACAACAAAACAAGACAAACAAATAAAAAAAAGGTCAATAAAAAAGAATCTATCAATATGCCACCCACTAAAATAAATAAGTCAACAACAATAATAATAATAATAATAACAATAATAATAATAATAATAATAACAATAATGTGGGGGAGGAGCAGGAGGTGGAAGGAAACACAGCAATAGGGAGTAAGTTAGATTAGGAGTTCAATTTACCTATTTTCTGACTGGTTTTGCTTAATGGGTTCCCTTAAAGACGCCACGAGTGAAGCCAGTCAGATTCAGATATATACACACTCCATTCCCTTCTGTTGTTGTGTTCCCCTTCACCTCCTGCCAAACCCTCTCTCTATGTATAAATAACAATAATAATGACAAAACTACCTACCCATTCACCAGTCTGGTTATTACACCCACACACATATAAAACAGGCCAAAAAATAACAAAAACAATAAAAATCCTTCAAAATATAGAGCAATTATCTGGAACAAACTAAAAGAATGAATAAATAACATTACTTTATCAATCAATCAACAAACAAGGCTGCCCAAGTAATGGTAAATAAAGCTATCAAAACCCCCCTTAACAGTATGGAAGGATTGTTACAGTATTGCCAACACCAGCTATGAACCCCTTGTGACACCAAAGACAGAGGTACTAATGGACTCACTTTTTCTATCTGCCCCACCCTGGTAATCTTAAAAACAATCACTCTAAAGATTTAAACCTACAAATTAATTTACTCTTGATCAAGTTATGTTATGTTATGTTAGGAGGAAGTCATAAACCCCTTCAGTACTGGGACATATTTTTATCACAAGTTTTGGGTGTGTTTAGATTATTTTATTGATATTGGGAAAGGTCTATGGAGGTCATAAGATTAATGGCCAGAGTCTATACTACTTTAATCTCCACATGAGTTTCTGAAGCTGTAAAAAATTGACAAATAATCTGAATAAATATGAAAATGCATTGTAGTACTGAAGGATTTGAGAAGTGCAAAAATAGATGAACCCAAAACGTGGTGTTAGGTTAGGTTAATATTATGTTTTACGGGGAGGAAGTTATCTAGAAGTGCAAAAATAGATGAAGCCAAAATGTGATGATGTGATGTGTTACAGGAGATGTTAAGTGTGGATATCATGAAGGGATGTGTTAGTTAAAAGTGATTGATAGGATTGAAATTAATGTAGAAATGCTGCTATATACCTAATGTGTGTGTATGTGTGTGTGTGTGTGTGGAACCCCTTAATATCACAGCTGTATCTTAAATAGCATCACTCCTTAATTTACTATGCGTTTCCCTCTCCCTTAACATTATTCACACTCATAATACTAATAACACTCACTCACTCACACACACACATACACACGCACACTCATACAAAGGAGGAATGTTCCATCAAAAAGAAGAAATGAATGAAAGATAAAAAATGTAAAAGATGATAAATACAACCACATCACAACAAATCAAGTGGAGGTGGTGGAGGAGGAGGAGAATGACGTGGTGGAGGAGGAAGAGGTGGTGAAGTGGGACCGCTGGCGAGATAAGCGGAAGTGGTCCTCGGGTAAAATATGCTCCACGTCGCGGCCTTGTAGGGGACGCAGCGGCCGGCGAGCTCTGAGGCCGCGGGTGGTGGGGCGGCACGCTGGATCCCGGGACAACATTAGCTTGAGGAGGGAACTCTGTGGGGCCGGCGTTAGGTTAGGTTAGGTTGGTAAAGTTTGGGGGAACTATAATATAATATAATAACATACAATTTTGATACGTGTTGGTTTCTAAAGGAAGTTGAGATAAAGTTTGCTGCCACAAGGGACTATGATGGCTGTTAGTTGTGATGTCTGCAGTTTCCATAAGGTCAGTACAATAATAACAATAAGTGTACAAGTTTTCATATTCCCACTAACACAATACAATAACAATGACAGTTAGAAAATGTTGTAAAAATTCATTGGAAATCCTTCCCATCTCTCTCTCAAAAAAAAAATAAATAAATAAATAAATAATGATAATAAAAACAACTTGAACTCTGTAAGAAAATCAGAAAAAAATTGCCATTCAGTTTCTTTTTCCACATTAAGATAAATAAATAAAAATATAAAAATAAATAAACAAATAAAAATAAATACATAAACAAACAAATAAATAAATAAATAAATATAAACAAACATAATAGATAAATATAAATAAATAAATATACAAATAAAAACAAATAAATAAATAAACAAATAAATAGAAATCAACAAATACAATAAATGCATAAAAAGTACCAATAAATACCCCAAACAACACGCAATGCTCACCTCATCGGGAAACTCGTCCTCAAACTGCGGTGGGAAGAGGAGGTCGTCTCTGAGCCGCGTCATGACAGCCAGCCGCTCCATCGCCGTCCCAAAGGGCACCAGCATCTCAAAGAACACCAGACCCAGCGAGTAGATGTCCACCTTGTAGTCGTACACCTGCCCACTCACCTGAAGGATTGGAGAAGTGCAAAAATAGATGAACGCAAAATGTGGTGTTAGGTTAGGTTAGGTTAGGTTAGGTTAGGTTAGGTTAGGTTAGGTTAGGTTAATATTATGTTTTATGGAAGTTATCTAGAAGTGCAAAAATAGATGAAGCCAAAATGTGGTGTTAGGTTAGGTTAATATTATGTTTTATGGGGAGGAAGTTATCTAGAAGTGCAAAAATAGATGAAGCCAAAATGTGGTGTTAGGTTAGGTTAATATTATGTTTTATGGGGAGGAAGTTATCTAGAAGTGCAAAAATAGATGAACGCAAAATATGGTGTTAGGTTAGGTTAATATTATGTTTTATGGAAGTTATCTGGAAGTGCAAAAATAGATGAAGCCAAAATGTGATGATGTGATGTGTTACTACAGGAGATGTTAAGTGTGGATATTATGAAGGGATGTGTTAGTTAAAAGTGATTGATAGGATTGAAATTAATGTAGAAATGCTGCTATATACCTAATGTGTGTGTATGTGTGTGTGTGTGTGTGTGTGTGTGTGTGTGTGTGTGTGTGTGTGTGTGTGTGTGTGTGTGTGTGGCATGGGCTCAGTGTTGTTTGGTTAGGTTAGGTTAGGTTAGGTTAGCCCCTTCAGTACTGACATGTGTTTTTATATCCATTCTGTTTATTATTTAGATGTGTTTTTGTATTTATTCTTCTTCTTATTATTTATATATGTCTTTTCTATTTATTCTCCTTATCGTTTGGGCATCTTTTTTATATTCATTCTGCTTATTATTTGGACGTGTTTATATACTTATTCTGCTTATTGTTAGGTGTTGGTTAGGTTAGATTAGATTTAGGTAACATTAGAGTTTGATTAGGTTAGGGTTAGATTACATGAAAGTTTGATTAGAGTAGGCAAGTTTAGATAACGTTAGGATAAAAAGTTTGCTAAGATTAGGTTAGGTTAGGTTAGGTTAGGTTAGGTTAGGTTAAGTTTAAAAAATATGAGTAAGTTAGATTAAAAGATTTGGTTAGGTTAGGTTAGGTTCTTTAAAAATAGGTTAAGTTAAAAAGTTATATTAGGTTAAAGATCAGTAAAGTAAAACATAGGTGATTAAAAGATTTGGTTTGGTTAGCTTAGGTTCTTAAAAAATAGGTTAAGTTAATAAATAAATAGGTTAAGTTATATTAGATTAAAGATCAGTAAAGTAAAACAGATTAGGTGAGGTAGACAGCACACACACACACACACACACACACACACACACACACACACACACACACACACACACCTGCTCAGGACTCATATACAGGCGAGTCCCAACGCGATGAGTATGAGGGCGGTCGGCGGGGAACCTCTGCAGGTGTGTGGCGGGTGTGTAGGCGGTCTGCTGCTCCTCCTCCTCCGCGATGGTGGTGACCAGGCCAAAGTCACCAACCTTCACCTTACCCTCCAGCGAAAAGAATATGTTGGACGGCTGGTGGAGAGAGAGAGAGAGAGGAGAGTGAAGTGGGAGGGAACACGAGGAAGGCGATGACAGGATCAAGTTTATATAATATCTCCTACTGAATGAATTTGAAGGAGAGAGAGAGAGAGAGAGAGAGAGAGAGAGAGAGAGAGAGAGAGAGAGAGAGAGAGAGAGAGAGAGAGAGAGAGGGAGAGACAACCACATCAACCACCCAAAAATGAATGACTAAAAACAAAACAAAATTGAAGTAACTCACAAACACAAACAACGAAATAAATCACAGAAAATGAAAGAGACCATTACTATAATATTACGACCGCACCGCCACTCACCTTCAGATCGCGATGCATCAGGTGGTTATCATGGACGTACTCCACCGCATTGGTTATATCACTGAACATGTCCACGACCACTCTGATATCTCGCTTCAAGTTCTGCACCAGCCAGTCACGCAAGCTCTCCTTCTGACACAGCTCCATCTGGATATAGAGGAACGTGCGTGGGATGGACTGCTGCGGCTTTGTCTTCTCCACCCCATTCTTGAGCTGCTCTGTGGTGGTGTTGCCGAGACTCAACGTGCGCGGCCTCTCTCCCTTCCTGTGTGTGTCCGCTGGCTGGCTCTTCACTCGCCGCCTCTGCTTGGGTTCCTCTGCTGTGAGTCCTGCGTTGGTCTTCTGTTCCGCCTGTTCTGCCTCATCTCTCGGGTCTTCAAACACAATGGACTGGCTTGAAGAGTGGTTCTGGTTACAGTCTCCCAGTTTCTCCCACAACTCCCGGCTGTGTGTCTGTTCGGTGTCTTTTGAAGCGTCTGAGTTGCCGGTCGCCTCACCGGTCACGCTGGTAATGTCACTCAAGTCGCCACCGTCCTTCCTCACACCGACAGACTCCTTAGAGTGCTCAAACACAATATCAAAGGAACTGTCGTCTTTACCACCATTCCACCCATCACTCTCTCCTCCTCCTGACTCTGATGAATCCTTGGTGCTCTCCTCATCTTCCTCTTCATACCCACTCATCCCATCACTGCCCCATGTGTTGTTACCCAGCTGCCCCCCCAGTTCTCCCAGGCCCCCACCAGTGACACCCAGCCCCCCCAGGACACCAGACAGGCTGCTGGTGTCCCCCTGTGGCTTGTCTGTTGTTGCATTCACCGCCGCCTGCATCTCGCTGTGGGATTGCTCCAGCCCCGGCGAGAACATGGACGACATAGAGGCGACGTCCCTGAGTGGAGGGAAAAGATATTAAGCTGTGGAGGAAACATAAACAGATGGAGGGAATACGGAGGAAAAGTTTGTGATATTTCCTCCAATATCCATGAGAGAAACAGACCGAGAGAAACAAACTACACACCACTAAACCACAAACTGTAGAAGCACACATACATACACATATAGATCACTAATTATATGAACAACAACATGAGGAAAAGATCATAACCACAATGATGAGACCTAAACTTGAATATGCATTAATGGTGTGGTCCAAAAGAGAGCCACAACGATGGTGCCTGAGATAAAAGACTTCCCCTATGAAGGAAGGAAATGAACCTATGAAGGATGAACTTTGAAGGATAGACAGGAGAGAGAGAGGAGATCTAATAATGATGTACAAGTTAGTGAACAACATGGAAAAGATAGATAGATAGACAAGACCTGATGTCCAGGGCCGGATTTTGGGTTGAGGGGGCCCTGGGCACTAGAGCTTTGCGGGGCCCCCAGAGGAGGAGTGGTGCCGCTACTTCGCAGCAAATTAATATACCTGTGTATCTCGTTGTTGTCAACAACGAGATACACAGGTATATTAATTTGCTGCGAAGTAGCGGCAGTACCCGTATGTTTGGCGTGGAAATGTTGCCTGCTCCAAGGAGAATAGTTAGCGAGCAAACTACCTCGTCCATGACGGAGGGCAAAACCACATATAGATTAAATCAATAGAAAATTAGAAAGGGGTACTTAAAGTACAGAAATATTGGGGAGATATCATGTTGTTGTAATAACCCCATCGATTGCGCCCCTCCTCGGTATAGAACCTTATAAAAAAAAAAAAAAAAAAAAAAACGCTTCAGCGCGGGGCCCCTAAAAGCGCGGGGCCCTGGGCACTGGCCCCTTGTGCCCCCCCCTAAATCCGGGCCTGCTGATGTCACTGATTGAAGATGGAGATAAATGGACAAGAGGACACTCAAGAAAAATCAAGAAAAGTCAATGTCTGAGAAATATTAAGAAGTTCAGTTTTCTACATACAACAGTGAACACCAAACCATCTGGATGAAGAGATTGTAATGGCAGAAAGTGTTCACAAATTTAAGGGAAAGCTGGACAAGATAAGATATGAGACAGGTCACTATAAGCCCCACTCCAACCTAGTCAAATACAACTCGGCAGATAAAGGGCTTACTCACTCGCTATGCATGGTGTCCTGGGGGTCCTGCCAGCCTGGGGGGGGCGTCTCCAGCCAGCTGTTGTAGTAGCGGACAATATTGGTGTGGTTGAGCTTAGCCAGCGCCCTCACCTCCCTCTTCACCCTCTCTGCTGATGACTTGCTGTGGTGGTGAAGGTGGTGGAGCGGTGTTAGTGTAGTGGTGGTGGTGGTGGTGGTGGTGGTGGTGGTGGTAGAGAGTAGTGTAATGAATGAATGTGTTATCAAAGTGTTGGTTTATATGTACAAATTAAAGTAGAGAGGAAAGATGATGAAAACTGAATAACGAGGGAATAGAGAGAGAGAGAGAGAGAGAGAGAGAGAGAGAGAGAGAGAGAGAGAGAGAGAGAGAGAGAGAGAGAGAGAGAGAGAGAGAGAGAGAGAGTTAAACAGAGTAACAGTAAAAGAATAATAGGGGAAGAGAGAGAATAAAAAAAAAGCACCTACACACATACACACACACACACACACACACACACACACACACACACACACAGAGAGACACAGACACTCACTTGGTTGGCAGGTTAATCCTCTTCACGGCATATTCGTTCTCATCCAGCTTGTTCCTCACCTGACACACCACACCGAACCCACCTCGACCCAAACGCTGCACCAACTCAAAGTCCGTCAAATACCTGCGGGAGGAACACATGGTGGTGGTGGTGGTGGTGGTGGTGGTGGTGGGATAATGGATTGTTTCTCTTTCTATATAAGAGAAACTAGCCAAGGGTAACAAAAATAATGAAGATAAAAAAAAGCCCACTAATTCTTCTAAATGCTTGTCAATACAGTGGTACCTCTCAATTCGAACACCCTTTGACTCAAACACTTTCCAATCTGAACACATCTGGCGAGCAAATTTGCACCTCCAATCTGAACGCGGCCTCTCAATTCAAACACAAACACACGTGGCGGCCAACGCTGCCTTCCTGCCTGAGGGTATTTTTAAGGTTGTTTATAGGGGTGTTAAGGGTGTTTTTAGGGTGTTTAAGGTTGTGTTTTAAGGTTTTTCATGTTTTTTGCTCGCTGTGATAACCACCAGTTTGGACCACTGAGACACTTGTAATGGGACGTTAGATTTTGTTAGGTTACGTGTGTTTTTTTGGCAGTTCTTCAGGTTTTCAAAGGAGATTTTAGGGTTTTTAGAAGATGTTTTTGCATGTCCTATATGCAAAGGGTGGTTAATGTTGGGTTAGCTTACATTAGGTTAGGGGTGATTTTGGGGTTTTTTAGGGATGTTTTGTTTTCATGTTTGTATTGGTTTTCAAGAGTTTTCATGTTATTTGAGGTTTTATTAAGGTGTTTTTTTAGTTTTTGTTGATGTTTTAAAGGGTTTGCAAAGGCTTTTTTCGTGTTTTTGACGTTTTTTAAGGCTTTCCATGTGTACGAGGGTTTTTAAAAATCATTTTCATAAGCTTTTCAGGCATTTAGCATAAAAAAAACATTGAAAACATTAAAAAAGAAAACATAAACAAGCACACACACACATACACACACACTCACACAGCGCCCCTCAAAAAACACAAAAAAATAAGAAAAGACATGAACACAAAAAAACACATTCCAAACACAATTAAAATTTAAAAAAACATTAAAAAAACACAAAAATAAAAACACACAAACACACATCACCCGTCAAAAAAAAACACATGAACAAAAAAAGAAGAAAACTCAAACACACACACACACACACGCCACTAATTAAAAAACCATATAAAAACATACACACACAAGAAGAAAACCTTGACACACACACACAACATACACACACGTCATCCCTCAAAAAAAAATGAATTCCAATCACAATTAAACTTCAAAAAACATTAAAAAACACACACACAAAAAGAAAGCCTTAATACACACCCACACACACACACACACATTACCCCTTAAAAACAAACATTAAGAAAAACACACAGCCAAAAAGAACGAATTAAGTTCAAGAGGTACCACTGTATCTACTTTAACCCCTTCAGTACTGGGACACATTTTTACCACGAGTTTTGGATGTGATTAGATGACTTTATTGACATCAGGAAGGGTCTATGGAGGTGAGAAGATTAATGGCCAGAGTCTGTACTATTTCAATCCCCACATGAGTTTCTGAAGCTGTGGAGAATTGACAAACGATAAGCAGAATGAATATGAAGAAGCTTCCCTCAGAGACAAACCTTGAAGTGTACTCAGTGGCAGAATCAGTTCTCTCCAAAGTGGTTATCTCCTGGCTGGGTGGTGGGTGTGGGTTAGGGGGCAGCAGAGCCTTCTCCTTGTCGTCCTCCTGCTGCTGCTGCTGCTGTGGTGGTGGTGGTGGCGGCGGTGGTGGTGGTAGAGCTTGGAACTGTATACCCATCCTTTGCATAAGTCCCAGGATCTGTCAGGAGGATTAAGATTGTGTTGTTGTTAGTGAGTGTTGGGGAATAAGGAAATGAAGAGTACTGGAAACTATTGACGCCTTCAGTACTGGGACACATTTTTACCACAAGTTTTGGGTGCGATTAGACGATTTTATTGATATCATGAAGAGTGTATGGAGGTCAGAAGATTAGCGGCAAAAATCTGCACTATTTTAACCCCCACATGAGTTTCTGAATAAAGTAAACACACACACACAGACACACACTGAACAATAACTCAACCCCACTCATTCCAACACTTACCTGAGGATTATTCTGCAGGACGAGGTTGAACATGTGAGTGACGAGGAGCAGAGCCTGGTGGGTGAGCTGGCGGCGCATGTAGGCAGCCATGTAGCGCAGGAGGAGGTAATGTAGCAGAGCATAGCACCCCACCGCCAACCCCAGCTTGAACCAAGTGTCTGGACTGAAGGAGAACGTTTTGTGGTGATTGTAGTGGTGGTGGTGGTGGTGGTGGTGGTGGTGGTGGTGGTGGTGTAGTGTGTGTTGTGGTGGTGGTGGTGTAGTGTGTTGTGGTGTGCTGTGTTTAGAATTTTGCTTTATGCCTTGTCTTTCATAATTCATTGAGTTTTGTTTCTTTTTTTGGAGAGAGAGAGAGAGAGAGAGAGAGAGAGAGAGAGAGAGAGAGAGAGAGAGAGAGAGAGAGAGAGAGAGAG
>CM035208.1:4888200-4903364 GCA_020233015.1 Callinectes sapidus | reverse complement strand
AGAGAAGATAGATAGATAGATAGATAGATAGATAGATAGATAGATAGATAGATAGATAGGTAGATAGATAGATAGATAGATAGATAGAGAGAGAGAGAGAGAGAGAGAGAGAGAGAGAGAGAGAGAGCAAAAATCACAAGTACATTGAACACAAGGACTCGATACTTGAATCTACCCTGACAGAATCAAACACCAAGTAATTAGGTTCGAATTTCACTTGGCAATTTAAGGACATTTTTCTCCCCTCCCTCAGCCACAAGGGAATCGAGGCGCCGGCTGGAGCTCTGGAACCCTTAATGACGCAGGAACGACAAGCAAATTAACTCATTTAGATACAGGTGATTAGGTAGGAAGGTGACGCCGGGCCAATTTCTACCTCGATCCTTCCAAAGTCCTGCCAGCAACGGGGAATCCTTAATATCCGTCCCTCGCCAATCCTCCAAGACCTCGCTTCCTAATCCTACCAGGTCGCGTTGATCTTTAGGGCCGTGGGGGGTTCGGGTGGTGGTGGTGGTGGTGGTGGTGGTGGTGGTGGTGGTGGTGGTGGTGGTAGTAGTAGTAGTAGTAGTAGTAGTAGTAGTAGTAGTAGTAGTAGTAGTAGTAGTAGTAGTTTTATCCTGGTGTTACTCCTGGTCTAACTCTCATCCTCCTCACAATTCTTACTTTCCTGTCTTTCACCTTCTGTTCTTCTCTAACTTCACTGCAATTCTCCATTTACTCGCCACGTCATATGATCTCACTGTATTGCGCTAAAAAAGTACCACTAAATCATTACTCTGTTGTTCATTCCTCGCTTCACTGTGCTCCCATTGATTAGTCTCGATCTCCAGGAAAAGTTACGTGCCGATGGTATGCTTTTATCACCTCGTCTTCCTGTAAGTTCAGTGCAATAGTTCACAGTGTTATGAGTATTAATTCCGTTAATCTTCCAGTGAATCGTTACCGTAATATCTGGCGTTGCTTTTCCTTTACGATCACTCAGCAGCGTTCATGGATTATTAACATTAAAGGTTCTGTTAACTATTTTTGTCTACATTCCATTATATCAGTGCCGTGATATCTATTGTTGTTGATTATTTACGGTCACGCAGCAATTTTCATGGAGTATCTACGATTTCTTCACATTTTCTCAAAGGTTTCTCTCTGTAAGTCCCCAGCTGGTGCATTATCCCCTTCAATATTATAACGCATTTTCATATCCATTCTTTTTATTATTTGACGATTTTAAACAGATTCAGATACTTATGTGTGGGGATTAGAATAGTGAAGGCTCTTTCCAATAATCCTCTGACCCCAATAGAGCTCTCCTAATGTCAATAAAAATCATCTAATCGTACCCAGAACTGAAGGTGGAAATGCGTTCCCGTACTAAGAGGGTTAATGGGAATTCACTGTAAATACACGTGTGTGGTTCGATTCTGAAATCTGATGCTTGACTCTTCCGATCTCCTCTTGACATGATTTTTTTCATCATTTCCCGGTAATTAAGACTGGTGCTATTATTGGCTCTGCTTCGTCTAAGGTTAGTCTGGTTATTATCAGTCACTTCCATTAATTCACTATAGACTCTTATATCTTTAGTTCCTGAAAGCCGAACTTCTGTTTAAACTTCTTATATTTTACCCCTCATTCCTTCATAGTTTTTTCCCGAGTCTTAGCGATTCCTTTTAACTCCTTCAGTACTGGGACGCATATTCATATTTATTCTGGTTATTAATTGTGACTATATCCCGAAAATTTGAACTTTTACACCAAACTTCCACTTACAATACTTATATTTTGCACTCAGTTCCACTATACTGCCGGTTACATTTGATATTCATGAAGTTTTAGTCTAAAAGTTAATGTTTCACATCAAAATCACAAAAATAGAATCTTTATGTTAAACTACAACATATATTTATAATATTCAACACAAGTTTCAGTTTAAAACTCAGTAGTTCACATTACTATCATAAAAAAATCGAATGTTTATGTTACATTCCCATATATAGTATTAACATTTAACACTCCATATTGGCTGTTCAGTCTAAACTCCCCCTTGCATTGTCAAGTTTGTCTAAAGATCAGAATTACACATCTTTCATAAAAATGGAATCCCCAAATTAAATTTCCACTTAAAAATACTAATATTCAACACTCCATCTACTCTATGGGCAGTTGTACTTGATCCTCATAACGTTTAAGCCTTGTTATCAATACTTCACACCGCTGGATCTACAAAAAACTTCAATATTGAACCTCCATTTATTCTACCTATATTTCACGATCCACTTCACAGGATTTCCTTAGCGAATACTACCAATTACACGGAGCACAATTAGATTACACACACAGCCTTCCAGCCATTCCCATCACCTGTATACTCTGCTGAGGCCTCGCAAACACTACCACCACTCGCCCGCCACTCCACAGCTTCCCCAGCACTCCAGGAGCACTTCCACCACTACACTTGGCCTCCCTTTCCGCCAAGCAAACAAACAGTGCGTTGAAAAATTCGTGGCTGGCTTCCGGTTGGCTGTATCGCTCCCATCACTCACTCAATTCAGGTCACTCGTCCTTACACTCGCCATCGACACTACAGTACACTCCCAGCACGCGAGGAAGGAAGTGAGTGAGGAGTAGATAAGGAGTGTGGAAAGTACTTTGTGTTTAATCTTATCATCAACAGTACTGCAACTCATAAATGCACTGGTTCAGGTGGCTGCTGTGAACTTATCAATAAAGCCAGCGGTGACTTCACAAAACGCCTCCCTTTATGTCACAGCCAACTTTCTTCCTCCACGTAAAATTCCATGCACGTAACTATACATACATCATTCTTCATCCAAAATAAAAAAAAACAAAAACAAAACAACAGAGAGAGAGAGAGAGAGAGAGAGAGAGAGAGAGAGAGAGAGAGAGAGAGAGAGAGAGAGAGAGAGAGAGAGAGAGAGAGAGAGAACACAAGTAAGTCTCCATTATGCATCTCCTCTCCTTCACACTCATCATCGCCATTACCAAAGTCGTAAAGCAGAAGCTGAATAATTCCCAGACCCTTCTTCCCCATTCTAAGTTTCCCTTCCCGTCCGCCACTCTGAGGGAAGAATCGACAAATACCTCCCCTTTTTAGGAACGACGAGGAGGAGGAGGAGGACGAGGAGGAGGAGGAGGAGGAAGAGGAGGAGGAGGAGGAGACCAAGAGCACCACACACCTGATTACCCAAGTTAATTATCCACGTAAATTAATCTGAACCGGGAGGATGCAGAATCTCTTTTAATTCTCTCCTAATCGGTAAATCCCCGCAGTTATCTGGACGTTGCGATTAAAGACTGGTTCATTAGAGAGTCCCGTAGCGCCGCCAATGGAGTGTGTGGCGCCCCCTCGCGTGTGGAATGGCGACACCAGTGGAGAGTGCCGCGGGGGAATGCCTGGGACCTTCAGTGTTGTGGTTTAAAGAGAGGTTAATTGTTACTCTCCCCTGCTGCTGATGATGATGAGTTATTGATGTGTCTTTGGGAGGTGGGGCGTGTGTTTAGTGTTCCTATCATATGTTGGTGAAGGGAAGTGTGTGTGTGTTGTCTTTCTTTCTTCATGTTATCGCAGTCTTAATCTTTATCTTTTTAATCTTAATCTTTTTACTACCACACCACTTCTTGGAGTTTGTCTTTCCCTCCCAGATGCTAAAGAAAACGGGATTCCTTTGCATTTTCCATAAATTTCTCATTACTTTGCCATATTTTGTGTTCAGAGAATACATAACTAAAGAAAGTGCTGCTTTTTTCAAAGAGGTTGTTCCCCCCATTTGAAAATTACAGACGCTCCCCAGATTGAGAACTACAATGTTATCGTCCCCTTCTTTATGTTGCTGAATTTGTTCATTTATGACGAAGTTGAGATATCTAAGTTATTCGTGGATATTTATAGTTTTTTTTAATTTTTGTTATTTATTTTTTATTTTGCTTTCAGGAACTCTTTGCTCTCTAACTACGACTACTTTCAAAAGCCAAGGAGATGATGCACCGGCTCTTCGACACTGTTTCTTTATATAATGATACAGAATCGCTAAAACAT
This sequence comes from Callinectes sapidus, assembly GCA_020233015.1. Classification (NCBI taxonomy): domain Eukaryota; kingdom Metazoa; phylum Arthropoda; class Malacostraca; order Decapoda; family Portunidae; genus Callinectes; species Callinectes sapidus. The sequence continues at coordinate 4,899,310 of CM035208.1, read as the reverse complement.
TTTTAAATACCAGTGTGATTTCAGGTAAAGTCTTTTGGAAGTAGTCGATGTGGAAAGCAGAAGCGTTTCACAATACGACCCTTAAGCAAGAAATTCAATTACAATCCTGAGAACAATACTTACATAGCTGAGTAGCACACCTCTACCGTACCTGGAAAAAGGGAGAAGGGAAAATTAAAGAATGATAAAACAATGATGAAAAAAGGCAGTCAAATTTAAGAATGATTACAAGAAATGACCAAAAAGAAAATTAAATTTAAGAATGACAAAGGTGAAGAAAAAAAGGAAGTTGAAATTAAAGACTGTCATACCATAATGTGGACTGGCAAATTAATGGGCTATTATTACATTATTTTTGTTGCCTTTGTCCAGCTTCCCTGAATAATACAGGAAAATTAAATTATGGGGGTGGCGGGGGAGAATATAAGCGACAATTTCCATACAAGAACATAACAAAATAAAGGAAGCATTGAAAAGCCATCAGGTCTATATGTAGCAATCCTTGTATATAACCACCTCACTAACCTATCGTTACCTGACATACCCATCACAACCATCCGTGAGTTTGTTTAATCCTTAGAAACTTAATATTGACTCTGCACTAACAAGCTGATTACTGAGTCTATAAACAACGTAAAGTATTCCTAATTTTCATCTGCTGTAAGGATGCAGAGTAAGCGTCTACACACACACACACACACATTATGGCTTTCCTAACCACCCTTGGCGATAGAGGCATGCCGTGCGGTACGAAAGTTTCCATCAGCTCTGCTCGCGGCGGCACCAGACGTACGAGACAAGTTAACGCCTCTGCCTAACTCATTGCTCGCGTTGCTGTGCTCTATAAGATGACCTTTATGGTGCTATTCTCACTGTTTATCGCGGCCATTTAGACGTTATTCAACAAAAAAGCCAGCCGTTTATTATTAAGCACCAGTATGCATGAAAATAATGACAGCCCCATCTTCTTTATACTTGAAATAATGCACGCACGAATTCTCTTTTTCCTTTTCCTTTCCTTCTTTCCTCCTCACACAAACCACCGCCACGTGTGTCCTAGTTTGGCAATGTGAGGGTGACGAAAAGAAGGGAAATGATCACTAAAAAACAGAAGAATGTATGTTTGTTGGAGGAAGAGGAAGATCAGGGCGACACACACACACACACACACACACACACACACACACACGTAAGGCTTCCCACTCCCTTTTGTTCATGTGTGTACGTACTTAAGCAAACATACATAGAAAACTACATGTGTCTGCTGATAAAAATACTACAAGATGGCGGACGGACACACGCGCACACACACACACACACAAAAAAAAAAAAAAAAAAAAAAAACGAACAGAGAGAGAGAGAGAGAGAGAGAGAGAGAGAGAGAGAGAGAGAGAGAGAGAGAGAACGAGCAGAAACGCTTTACATACATTTGCATAGATACCGCGGCTCTCAAGATAACAACACTAACACGTCTTGATCTCGTTCGGGACACATCTTCACCGTCATTAGCGTTGCGTGGCAGAGATAATGATGCGGGAAGAATACACAAAGGCAAGAACTCCCCCCCCTCCCCCCTCCCCCCCTCCAGCACACCTGTATAGAGGAGACGTAACTCAGATCAGCCGGCACAGGTAATACAGGTAATTATGTTCCAACCTGCGGCGTCTACCTGAAAGAATGAGCAGGTGTACTTGAGTGGTTCTTTCAAGTAAAGTTGGGTTATTTTTTATGTGTGTTTTTTTTATTCGTATGTTTAGTGGTGCTTAGGTTAGGTTAAGTTAGGTTAGGTGAGTTTCCTGGCTTTTATATGGAGTTATTTATGTTTTCGATTTTTTTCTACTCATTTTTTTTATTTGTGTTTATTTATTTGTTATCTTTGCCTACGTTTACACCTGGTTGCATTATTACAGTGTATAGTGTTCATCTTATTCGTGTGTGTTAGGTTTGGTAACTTTGCTGGCTCTTACAGGGATTTCCTTTTTTTTCGAATTTTATTCCACTTTTTTATTTTTACTTGTTTTTATCAATTGTCATCTTTACCGACGCTTCCACTTGGTTATGTTGTTACAATGCATAGTTTTCATCCTAATTCGGTGTGTTTTTATCCTTTCTTTTTCCGTGTTACTTTTGTTGTACTTTCTCTTTTTTATTTTTGCTTATCAGTTCTTATTTTTACCTAGGTTTACACCTGGTTGTTTTGTTACAGTGTAGTTTCCATCTCATCAGTGCGTCTTTTATTCTTTCTCTCTCTCTCTCTCTTCCTCACATTCTCAAACCAGCAAAGTGTTTCTCCAGAAGGTCTAATTATTATGTTTGGTGAACGCAACATGTTTTTGCTGCCATTTGTCATGTGCACTTTCAATTCTCATGGGCAAAAACAAGGTAGTATTTGAGAGCCCAAAGTATTATCCTAAGTAAACAACACATTAATATATTTTTTTGCAGTTGTTATTTGTCATATACTTTTTAACTAATCCTAAAAAAAACTAGAGTCGCTTTTAGACACAAGAACGTTAAGATAAGTAACCACCATATTATTTTCTTGTCGTTCATATTTGTCAAACGTATATTTACACTCATCACCAAAAACCAGGGCGGCTTTTAGAGAGGAGAACATTAAGCCATGTTTACTTCAATTTATCATCTCCATTTATCATAATTTGTTCAAGTCTTGGTTCGCTGCATTAATAAGGACAGAGAGAAATTGTCACACATCTGGACACCAACGAATGACGAAAGACAGATTATTTGTACCTGAGAACCTAAGGGAAATAACAGAGGCACTCTAACAGCTGCTGGAACACAAACCTTCCATACAATAACACTTTGGTTAGCCACCTTCCCTTACCTCAATAACACATGCACAACTACAACGTGAATCTCGATCAAGACAAGATTCAGGAAGTCCCGAGAAACTGCTAGTCATAACATTTCTTTCCTCCTTCACAAAACACAACGCCGCATTTCAGGTTACAAAGCCAAACTGGTTAGCCACCTTCCTTTACCTCAATACCACATTCACAACCACAAGGTAAATCTCGACCAAGACAAGATTCAGGAAGTCCCGAGAGGCAAGTAATAAAAAAAAATGTTCCCCTTCGCCAAACACAAAGGCATATTTCAGAATCAAGATTACAATACTCAGGCAGTACCAAGAAGTTTGAAATCGTAATGAGATTTTCAATTGCAGTGTTTAGGTCATTAAGGACTCTTAGGACTCGGGCAATGATGGCCACCTGTGTACCTGGATGCTAAAGAGCTCAGGTAATGTCCCTCTAGCAAACACAGACATTACCAGACCAACCAGCTGCCTATTAGCAAGATAAAAAAAATCGTCCACTATTTGTAACGTGATAAAAGATTGTTGACAGCCTAAGGGGAATAAGTGGGCCATTTAGCGGGGTAATTACTCGAGTTCATGGGGTGTTGTTAAGTTCTTGAGGGTTGTGTGTGTGTGTGTGTGAGGTGAGTGGGGAATTAGTAAAAGTGAGTAAGTGGTATGAGGGATGAGTGAGTGAGTGGCATGAGGGATGAGTGAGTGAGTAATGTGCAAAGTTGTAGGTCGTTTTGTTTCAGGTTGTAGTTAATATTACCGAGAGAGAGAGAGAGAGAGAGAGAGAGAGAGAGAGAGAGAGAGAGAGAGAGAGAGAGAGAGAGAGAGAGAGAGAGAGAGAGATTAAAACACACAGACGGACAAATTCATATACATACAGACCTAAGAGTGTATAAAAGTCCTTTACAACACAACACAATATTCTGCTCACTTTCATCTCTGCAGCGCAACATTTAAACCTTTACTTTCGCACCATCTCTCAAATACAAACTCCACACATCGATACCTACCTTGCTCTTTTCCTTTACTAACATTTGCACCTAAGCGCAGGAAGAGTAAGCGAGCGAGAGAAGGCATGATGAAACAAAAGTAACGGCAAATGTAATATTGGTGCAAGTATTCTGTAACACTGCATCGCATATTCACAAACTTCAAGCTCAAGTCCCACGCGATGCTGAGGAAGTTTTTGATTATAGTGACAGATGAACAAGATTTTAAACTATTAACAGGAGAAAAAATACGTGATTGAGAAAGTTTCTATGATTTTAGTAACAGATTAACAAGATTTCTACAATATCAACAAGAAAAAACCGACATTGGTGAAGAAGTTTTAACGATTCTAGTAATAGATTAACAAGATTTCCACAATATCAACCAAACCACCTCCATGACTTTTAAAACCTGACATTGTTGAAGAAGCTTTTACGATTCTACAGACAGATTAACAAGATTTCCACAATATCAACAGGAGAAACCAAGCAAACCATCTGTGTGACCTTTCAAATGAGTCCTGGTGGGATAGCCAAGCGTTTCTGAACACTTGACCATTTAGCGGTTACTAAAAGAGGTAGTGAAGCGAATGACTGACAATAGATGATGAAATAAAGGCAGCAGCAGCTTCAAAATAGGGTGCAGGGACATCAGGGGTCACTCTATAGAGTTACGAAGGCTTGAGTCACCCCTACACACACTCTCGTAATCAAAAAGCTCATATATGGAAGGGTGCTGTTCACTTAGACCGGAGCGCTGATGACAGTGTTATGACGCAATTTTACAAAGTAGATTGCAAGCGAGGGGCCGAGATGCGACAGACAGGCGAGGGAGGAGTTTTCTTTGATGATGAGGGAAGGTGAGAGAAAGAAACACGACGGTAAGAGAGGAACAAGGACACGGAATGGAAGGAAGAAAGGAAAGATGAAGGGAGAAGGTGAGTGGAGGTAACAATATGAAGAAAAGGAGATGGAAGAGAGAAAAAAAAATAGGGAAGAGAGAGAATTATTTGTGAGGAGGAAGGTACGGATATGAGATTTGTGTGTGGGGGGGATGGGAGGAGCGAGAGAAAGTCGTGAGGGAGGAAAGGAAATGGGAAAAAGGGAAGGAAATAAAGCGTGGAGGTAAAATCGGGAATAAAAGCGGAAAAAGACGAAATGTAGAAGGAAGAAAAGTAGGTTACGGACGAGAGAGAGAGAGAGAGAGAGAGAGAGAGAGAGAGTCAAGGAGTGATACGTGCGGTCAGGTCGTAACAAGTGACACAAGGCAGAAGGGGCAGGTCAGGTGGGAGGGGTGGGAGGGGGTAGGAGGGGAAGGAGATGGGCGTGTCCTCAACTGACGGGGTGGTGGTGGTGGTGGTGGTGGTTGGGGGGGGGGGTGCCATGTAGCAGGCGAGTGTGTTGCGTCAAAATGTGGTGATGATGAAGTTTACGAGCGGGTTAACGATGGCCAAGGGACTGTATGGAATAGTAATGCAGGCGTATGTAAATTTTGAAGTGTGTGTGTGTGTGTGTGTGTGTGTGTGTGTGTGTGTGTGTGTGTGTGTGTGTGTGTGTGTGTGTGTGTGTGTGTGTGCGCGCACGCGCGCTTCATTCACTGTTTTGTTATGTTTTTTCTGTTATGTATTTTTTCCACTTAGAGAAGCTCAGACCAGTCAAGGAAAAACATGTACTTATCCCAGACATGAGCCGAGCCCCCCCCCCCCCTCTCTCTCCCTCTCTCTCTCTCTCTCTTACTCCGGTTAAAGTTTGCAGCAAAGAAAATTAAGCTTCGTTCTAAACCTATTTGCAGAGTCATTAAGGTACAAAAAAAGAAGAAATAAACAGAACGCACAACACACCCACCAGGAACACGCCACATGTGAAACAAATTAACTTTAGTCAAGAAAACTTTCAGCTAATGACACTAAAAGCATATGCAATTTTTTTCCCCCTTTTTTTAAACTTTTACCGAGTCAAAAGTGTTAAAATGCAAATACAGGGACGTGAGAAGGGCGGTGGACGGGAAGGCACGCTGGAAAGACTCCAAAAGTACATTCAAGGTCCCACCGAGACTCGAACTCGGATTGTTGGATTCAGAGTCCAAAGTGCTAACCATTACACCATGGGACCGCTGAGAGACACTGCGCTACCAGGCTGTCAGGGGAATGAATGTAGGTTAAGCACTGGGTCTTCCCTTATTTATAGGTGTGTGTGTGTGTGTGTGTGTGTGTGTGTGTGTGTGTGTGTGTGTGTGTGTGTGTGTGTGTTAACTGTAGTATAAATATGTGATCAATAAATTACTGTTGCTACTACTACTACTACTACTACTACTACTCCTACTACTACTACTACTACTACTACTACTGTGTGTGTGTGTGTGTGTGTGTGTGTGTGTGTGTGTGTGTGTGTGTGTGTGTGTGTGTGTGTGTGTGTGTGTGTGTTCCTCACCAGTATTCTCATTTCCACCACCTGATACACTTAAAAAAAAAAAAAAAAAACTCACACATAAGCAACAATTCTCGAAACAATTTATAATATTTCACCTACTTAAACCTTATCGTTCTAAAACACTACATTATAAAACCTTGAAATCAACACACAAAATTCCACAATCCTACACTATACTACCTTAAGAACCCTATTTAATCTACTTTATTTTTTAACTTATTACAGCTTTTACTATTATCTTCCTTTCCCTCTTCTCCAGTAGTACTTTCCTCTCCACCTCCATTTTTCTCCCCAGCACAATACACCTTTTCCTTGTATTTATTCTGTGTTCAATTTGTGTTTTTCCTTCTCATCTGAATATTTCTCATTAATCTCTCCTCTCTTTGCTCTCGCCATGAATTATACATTTTCTTAATTTGTTATTCAAGTGTCGAGGAATAAAAATTAAGCATATTCTGACGAGGGAGGGAAGGAAGGTAGAGAGAAAGAGAGGGAGAGAGAGGCAGGTAGATGCGCACACTTGCATCAGGAGTGCAACAAGCAAGAGAGAGAGAGAGAGAGAGAGAGAGAGAGAGAGAGAGAGAGAGAGAGAGAGAGAGAGAGAGAGAGAGAGAGAGAGAGAGAGAGAGAGAGAGAGAGAGAGAGAGAGAGAGAGAGAGAGAGAATACCTACACATTCACATACGCAAGAAAACTCCCAATTTTCCACCTGTATTAATTGCACAACACGTGTCACCTGCAAATTACTCAGCTTGCCTTGCCCAGGTGAGCGGCGTGCAGCTCGGGACGCTCCCCTGTCAAACTCAGGCTAGGGAGCGGAAGGGGAAAGAGAGGAAGTATCTATCGAAGTGGCTTTGATGGGAAGTCCTGGGGGGGTCAGTCGTCTATAGGGCAATTGCTGGTGGAGTGAACACATGTGACCCCGCCGAGGCCCAGTGACACGCGCCCCGTTGCCTGACTCACGATACCCAAGTTCACACACGTCCTAAGTCTTAACCACACGGCTTCCCTCGCTCCTCCCTTCCATCGCAGGAGCACGGTAGCCTCGTAAAGCATGTGCACGGAGGGGCGCCACCAGGGAAGGCAGGAGGAGCGAGGGTAAGGGCCATGATCTCTGAGGAATCTGCTCCGGCGTGGCGGGCGGCGCGGTACGACACGTTGGGCAGTGCCTCCTCCGGCAGGCCCAGACGAGGCGGCACTCACGCCGGTAGTATTCACCGTGTGGTCGGCCTGTGAGGAAGCGTGGTGCTCGATCATGGTGATGTGAGAGTGTAATGCTCGTGTGTAAACATGACAACCATTATGATCAATTGGAAAGTGCTTATATTATTCATCTACAGCCTCTGCCACGGTCATGGACACCAGTTCGCCGAGTCAGGTGAGTACGTGACACCCTCACGCGCGACACCTACTACCTGAAGGAGGAGGAACGTGAAAACTTGCAGTGATGCGGTACTTTGTGCAGCGGCAGGTGTTGCATGATGGACGACCTAGCATAGCCAATGAGGACACCATCGATTCCCTCAACAGCTGATTGTGCCACGAGCCCAGCCATGGGGAGGGGCAGGGGGAAGAGTGGCAGTGGGGCAGGGTGGCAGGGCGCGGCGACCCCCTCTAAGCTGCACACCCTTACTACCTCTTTCAGCGAGCGGTGTGTCACGAGCGGCGGGAGTCTGGATATCAGGAAAAGCAAAACATTTTTCGTCCCTAATCCGATCGCTTGCCGGGAAGTGTGCGTGATTGGAGGCGTCGAGTGTAATTCTGAAGTTTATAATAATCTTTTGCCAAGTATTAATGAGCGGTGCGCGGCGTCCAATGGCGGGGATTTTCTGATTTTCTCTTTGGCTCTTTCACGTTAATTGTTTCGTACAGCGGGATTTTTCGTGATAAAGTTGAGTGGCGGCTTGGGTTTGCTGGCTCTCGTGTGTGTGTGTGTGTGTGTGTGTGTGTGTGTGTGTGTTGCCACTTTGTCTTCTACCGCTCATTACTTCATTCGTGTACCCACCCACCCACCCACCCTCTCTCCCTGCCTCCTCCTCCTCCTCCTCCTCTGAGCTTGCGATAAAAACACTTTGATGGTAAAGGAATAAGAAAATAATCGGTGGGTGACGCGCGGGATCCGTTGCTTCAGCCGCGGCGGGAAAAACAGCAAATGACATGAGTGTTTATTTGGCGAGCGGCGCGAGGGAGCAAGTGGGCACCCGCACGCCAGCAATAAGGGCTATTTTTGAACCACCCTCCCATGCCCTACCCTAAGGTCTCCCCTCCTCGTCCCCTCGCTGACGTTTCTCTTCCTTCCCCATGTCTTCTATAACTTTAAGCTGCCTTGTTTTGTTTCTACTTTCTTCGTTTTGTCTCTATCTTCTTTTCGATTCTTATTTTCTTCACTTTGTCTCTATTTCCTTCATTTTGTCTCTACCTTTGTTTTGTCTTTCTTCGGTTTGTTGTATTTTCTTCCTTTTGTCTCTACTTCCTTGATTTTGTCTCTACCTTCATTTTGTCTCTATTTCTTTTTTTTTTCACTTTGTCCCTCTTTTTTTGGTTTGTCTCACTTCCTTCGTTTTGTATGTCCTTTCTTCTTAAAGCCTTCAGTACTGGGTCATATTTTTACCATGAGATTTTGGTGTGGTTAGAGGATTTTATTGGCAACAGAAAGGGTCTATGGAGGTGAGAAGATTAATGGCCAGAGTCTGCACTATTTCAATCACCATATGAGTTTCCGAAGTTGTATAAAATCGACAAATAATGAGCAGAATAAATAAGAAAATGCGTCCCAGTGCTTAAGGGTTTGACAGTTAATTAAGGGCTTTTCTTTTTCCTGTGGTTTAGCACCTTGACCTTACATCTTCCTCTATTGCTTGTCTTAGATGTTCCAAAAGACCTCCCTATATTTTGTATCCCCGTTTTCTTCCTTTAGTTCTTGCCTTAAACTGCGCCCATAAACCTCTTATTTTCTTGTGTATTTCAGCATTTCCCCTACGTTTTCCTATTTCTCCCTTTTGTTTGGTTTAATTTACTTTTACTTTGATCTTATACATTACATATACATATTGTCTTTGATGTAGCAAGGGAGTCCGGCGAAGAGTAAAATAAAAGGTGATGAAAAAAGGTCCACTGGGGTGCTGGTAACCAAAAATTATACAGAAATTTTTTTTATCTATCTATTTTGCTTCAGTTTTTATTTATTTATTCATTTTGCTTTTTTATTTATTTATTTATTTTTTTATTTTCGACATTTAGATGCATGAAGTTTTGTATGAAGAAAGAGAGTTGTGTTTAGAGGGCCGGATGTGACTATTTGCTTCAGTATCTTACCCTCAGCGTCCCTCCGACCTTCTTCCCTCGTGGTCTTCCCTCCTCCCTTTCCTTCCCTTAATTACCGTCGACTTCTTGCCTTATTCCTCTACTATGGCTTATAACCTCAACGCTTCCCTCTTATCCTCTCTCTCTCTCTCTCTCTCTCTCTCTCTCTCTCTCTCTCTCTCTCTCTCTCTCTCTCTCTCTCTCTCTCTCTCTCTCTCTCTCTCTCTCACCTCCGTCCTGTGAGCCCTTTCCCTTCCTTCTAAACATCCTCCCTCTACCTTCCCTAATGGCTCCCACTTTGCCCTCTCTCTGTCTCTCTTCACACGGCCTCTCCTCTCCCTCTCTCCCTCTACATTGAGTATCTAGGGCGCTCTCTTTGCCCCTTACCTTCCGCCCTTAATCCTTAGCCTTCCCATATATACCCATACCCACTACCCCCCCTCCCCCCTTACTCCTCTCATCTCATCTCCTTTCTCCCCTCTCCCCTCTCCTGCCTTCACTCATCCCTACTCTTAGCTCAGTGTTTCCCTTACACTCCTCCTCCTCTCCTCTGACTTCCTCTCTCTTTCTCCTCCCTCCTTCCCCTCTATTTCTTAGTTATTGCCATTACTCGTCTCTCCTTTTATTCTTGTATCTACTTGTTCGCTTCCCGGCTTTTGTACGAACACGAGATAAAAGGATAGGAAGAGAGTAAAGGAGAAGGGAAGAAGCAGCATATTTCACGTAAAAAGGAATGGAAAATGAAGGGAAAGTATAACATTTAAAGAAGCAATAAAACTGAGAAGCAGAGAAGAGACAGAGGAGGAGGAGGAAGAAGAGGAGGAACCGAAATAATAGCGAGAAGCTGAATAAACAAGGGAAGACAAATACAGGAGAAGACAAATAGAGATGGAGACTGAGAGCAAGGAGTACGTAGCTAAAGAGAAAGAAATACGACAGCATGAAGAGAGGAAAAGAAGAAAAATAATAGAAAGGAGAAAGAAGTTAATGAATGAAAGTCGAAAGAAGGGGCAGAAAATATGCACAAAAAGAAGGGAATGAAATTAGTGAAAATGAAGAAGTGAGAAATAAGAAGAAAAGCGAAAGAAGTAGATAGAAAAGTCAGGAAAACTAAAAGAATTCGCGAAAAGAAATGAGAACGAGAAATTAAGGGAAACGAAAAAAAAAAAGAAAACACCAAAAACCACGAATAAAATAAACGTTTGTGAAAGGAAATATGAAAACAGAAAAAAAAATAGCAAGGATACGAAAACTTCAAGAAAACTAAAGAAGACAGACAGAGAATTATGACAGATAAAAATAAGGCAAGGCAAGAGGGAAAAAGAAAAGGAAATAAAAAATGAAGGTTAAAACGGGGATCTGATGATGAATGTCACCTTCTAACCACTATCACCACCACCACCACCACCACCACCACCACCACCACCACCTCCTCCTCCTCCTCCTCCTCCTCCTCCTCCTCCTCTCAGGGAACAGAAGGAGGGGAAAAAAGCAGAAAATGCTCTCCCGTATGTATATAAACAAAAGAGCTTCAAAGTTTGCACTCTTGAGAAAGT
>CM035208.1:4638284-4648095 GCA_020233015.1 Callinectes sapidus | reverse complement strand
CCTCTTACATAAAGAAAAGTTAGTCCAAGGAAGAAGAAGAAAAAAAAAACATTATCTATACCACACACAATACAAGTAAAGGTTAAAGGTACTAAGTATATTTGGAAAAGGAAACATAGGAAGACAACAACACAGTGATTCCAATACAGAAGAACAAAAAACAGCAACACTCTAGGCAACACACAACTCAACACAACTCAACACGCAACACAACACAACACACCAATAGTAACACCAGCAGTAATAACACGTATTTTCATCACCATCGACCGGAAGTGACTGACGTTCACCTGGAAATGACCACCAATTCTTACCTGAGTGACAGACGACCACATTACACCTGTCCTCCCTCCGTGCGTGTGAGTGTGTGTGCGTGCGTTCGTTTGTGTGTGTGTGTGTGTATGTGTGTGTGTGTGTGTGTGTGTGTGTGTGTGTGTGTGTGTGTGCGTGTGCGTGTGTGTTATATATAAATACCTTCATATCTCAGCAAGGTGTGTTCAGGTAACCTCCTCCTTACCTTCCTGCAAAAAAAAAAGAGAACACGAATCTTTATAAATTGCACATAATGATATATTCATCACACCAATACCGTAAAAAGCTCTCCACATGTAATTGGGGAATGGTTTATCTCCAGTATTTCTTTGTGAATCGATTTTCGTGTAAGTAAATAGTATGTAATTTTAAGGTACGTCTGCTATTTCCACACTTAATGTATTTGTATGGAGGTGAAGGCAGGTATTCATTCACTAGTCGAAGTGAAAAATATGGTGCACTTCAGGTATTTTCTATAGTATTAGTAGGTAAAGGCAGTACTTTTCTTGATCTATATTGGTAGAAACACTTTTTTTCACTTAATGTATTGGTGGGGAAGGACACTCAGATTAAAATACTTTCTCGAACGATTCTGAAATAATATATAATTTGTCGGTACAGTGTCTCGATAGGGCATGGGAGGCTGTGGGGGAGGTGGGAAGGGCGGTATCATGTGGCTGCGAACGGCCTAAACCACATCTTTAATCTTGAGTACAATACCATGTCATACAGTTTCACTAGAGAGAGAGAGAGAGGCCTCGTTCTATGCGTATTTTTGCTATTTTTCGCTAAATCGCTTTACTTTTGACATCTATGGGGTTTTTTAGTGACAGTGGTTTTAATGACAGAACAAGAATAGTATTGTAGTTTATTCGGTGTCCAAGTCATCTAATTCCCGGACTGAAGCAGCAAGATGCATTTACTGGCGGTGGACCGAATGTTATTACCGCCACTGACTGTGCCAGCAGCCTCTTGCCGCGTCTCATCAGGTGAGTCACCGCCTCAGGCCCGGGCGCCAACTTGTTTTTTTTTTCATCGGTCATTTTAAGCCTTTTCTCTCAATTATTATAGGCTCATCTAGCCACAGTATGCAGCCATTGTACTAAGATTTCATATGAGCCATTCAGACATAGAATTTGTGGTCAAGTTTAAGTTTAATGAAGGTGGGAGATACGAGGGGGGGCCGTACCCCACCACGGTGCCTCCACCAGCCGCATATTGTGTTCGTTTCTGGACTGTTTATTTGGGATCAATAGTCAAATTTAACGCTTTCTATGAATGCTGCAGCGGGTTTCAAGTGATTTGCGTGCGTGTAAAGGGTGGAAATCGCTGTGATTGGCGTTATCAGGGTGGTAAATAAGGGGGAATTTTTGCGCTAAATTTCTTGGAACGCCAAATGCACTTTTTTATTTGAGGATGTATCAAGTTGTTATTAATTGCAAGAGGTAGTCCATATACAATGATAGTTTTATGCCTAAAGTTCAGTGAAATGAGTGGAGAGGAAAAGTGTTATTTAGCGGTGTCAAAATTACATTAAAAACTTAATTATCAGCCTGTGAACAATTGATTTCTGCCTCTAGCTCACTCTAAAGTGTTTAAAATAATTAAAATTAAATAATCGATCGTTTTGAAATGGGTTTTGGTTCCTCTGAGGTGGTAGTTAATGGATATTTAACGAGTTTTAAAAAGGGTCATATTTTCATAAAATGGTTTTTTTCCCGTGGAATTTCTTTACAATTACTGTTGTTAGGAGTGTGTTTATACTTTGGGAATTAGTTATCCTATTTATCACGTCGGATCAGATACAATAGGTTGATCTAAAGGCGTTTTATCGAGGTGTCATTTTTAAAATGGTTTACGCTACGTAAATATAAAGCACCTGTGACGTCATCAGCCGTGACGTCATCAGCTGTGACGTCATCAGCTGTAACGTCATAGGGCAGGCGCCTCCCTGCCCCCTTGCCTTCCTGACTTATATGCCTTATATAGCATGAGTTACTGTATGTTTACTGTGTTTGCATGTGTGTGTGTGTGTGTGTGTGTGTGTGTGTGTGTGTGTGTGTGTGTGTGTGTGTGTGTGTGTGTGTGTGTGTGTGTGTGTGTGTGTGATGCTGGAATACTGTTATATTGGCTTTCTCCATATCTAGCTTTGTGAAATTATTTTTTCAGGGATTTTCAGGTGTGTGTGTGTGTGTGTGTGTGTGTGTGTGTGTGTGTGTGTGTGTGTGTGTGTGTGATGCTGTAATACTGTTATATTGGCTCTCTCCTTAACTAGCATTGTGAAGCTATTTTTCGGGTTTTTGAGGTGTGTGTGTAAAGTAAAGTAAAGTAAAGTAAAGTAAAGTAAATTTATTGTTATTATATATATATACAAACAATACAACAATACTTATATTGAAGTAGCTTTAGCATCATCTGTCGAGCTAATGCTCATTGACAGAGGAGTTAAAGAGAAAAAAAAACATCATTTGTGCATGAGTACAGGCAAAATACTTGTATGCATATACACAGTAGATCAGGTGGGGATAACATAGGGTATAGTAGATGCTAAGAAGAGATCCTGTAGTTAGTTGGTCACGAACCCGATATAAAACCCCACATATTTTTGATAATTTAGTGCACACTTCGTTAATATGGTATGACCAGTTTACGTTCTCATCTATGTGTAAACCTAGAAATTTGGTATGAGAAACACGTTGGAATTGTTCACCTTTTACAATTACTTGAGGTATATTATTCACAAACTGATATGTGCAGTTTAAATATCTTTTACTATAATTTCGCGAAAAGACTAATTTTATATATACATACTAGTACTTTCTTCCTATTTGCTGTATTATTAAGGAATTAACTTAGATATTAATCCTTCAGTACTGGGAAACGTTTCTCTACTTATTCTGATTATCATTTGGTAATTCTATACTGCTCCAGAAACTCAAGTAGAGATTAAACCAGAGAAACTAGCTATTGACATTCTAGCCTTTACAAACCTTCTGTAATGCCAATAAAATCGTCTATTCATACCCAAACGTCGTGGTAGGAATGCGTCCCTGTACTGAAGGGGTAAAGAAGCTATAAGGTGCCCTGTAAATAATTTCTAGTATAGTGTATGTATGTGAAAGAATTTTTTTTTTTTTCTGAATACAAATCAATACACACACACCGCTTACTGTGTTGGTAGGGAAATAAACAGCGAAACTGACAAGCTGAGGTGAGAAGTTAAATATGGGAAAGGAATAAATATTGTATACCGTGCGTGAGTGAAAGATGTATTTTTCTTGGCGTACAGAGTGAAAGGCGCATTTTCCCGGGCGTACAGGGCTACAATTTCACGACAGCAGGGAGTGAAATATTGAAACACGTGTAGTTTGTTTATTCGGCAGCAGACACACGCCGTTACTCTGGCTCCCTGTTGTCCTGTCTGAAGCATCGCGTATTTACACATACATTGCCACTCAAATATTTCCTGCACATTGAACCATTTGTATGTGGATGAAAATTTTATGGCCACAATACTGACCACACAAACACACACGCATACTCACTCACATGCACGCACACCCACGCACACGCACGCACATACTCACATCGCATGCCCTCCCGATATTACTGAGAGCCTTGTCACATTTACAGGGCTATGGACATTTATTTTATCGACACTACGGAAAGGAATGTCATTATATACACTATTTGCGTTCATTGTCACTGTGTTTGTGTGCAGTGTGTGTGTGTGTGTGTGTGTGTGTGTGTGTGTGTGTGTGTGTGTGTGTGTGTGTGTGTGTGTGTGTGTGTGTGTGTGTGTGTGTGTGTGTGTGTGTGTGTGTGTGTGTGTGTGTGTGTGTGTGTGTGTGTGTGTGTGTGTGTGTGTGTGTGTGTGTGTGTGTGTGTGTGTGTGTGTGTGTGTGTGTGTGTGTGTGTGTGTGTGTCCAATAACTCACACTCGTTTCTTGCTTTATCCTCATTTGTTTGCCTCCCTCTTTTCATCAGACACTTTTACCTATCACCATTATTCTTCCACCTTTTTGCTTCACTAATGCTTTTTCTTTTATAAACCACTATAATCCTGTCACTTTTTCCATCTATCATCTCTCACCCAATTACAATTTCATTTTTTTCCTTTTGCCTTTATCGAGTCACTATGATCCTCTTATTTTCACCAATCGTTTACAGAAGCACTATACTTTCCTAACCAGTTCATCAACCCTTCTTTGTCACCATAGCTGTGAACAAATATTTACAGCTCAATCCTTCTAATTTTCTAGGATTTTTCCTCCTTATCACCCCTAGTTTTCTTTTCTTCTTTTCTTGAACATTCGTTTCCAGAAGCACTATTTTCTAATCACTTCACCAACACTTCATTTTTACCATAGCTATAAACACACATCAGTTCTTTTTTCCCCCTTTCTGTCACTATTCCTCTCACTTTTTTACCATTTTCTTCTCTATTTCACCGTTACCCACATATTCTCTAACTATCATTATTCATTCACGTAATATTACCCTCAGTATCCTCTAATTCACTCATAATTGGCCACTTTTACTCTTTATCACCACTCCTGCCTCTTTTATCACCAGTCTATTTTCTCTATACCATCTGTACCCACGCATCCTCTATTTGCTATTACTTATTCACGCACCACACTCCATCACATGGAGGGCAGACGCAGGAACCATTAAGAGCGGCAGTGTGTGGTACAGAGCAGGATGAATACACCGCTGGGACTCGTGCTGTCAATATACGACTTTTCAATACACTACTACAACACATTTGGGAAGCCAGGTAGTTTGTATCGCTAGCACGGACTTCTGAGTGGTTTTCTATTTGTCTTTCCTTTACTCCTGGCTTATCTAAAATGAACGTGAAACTGTGAACTTCTCTGGTGTTGGATGTGTGAATCTAGTCCGGGTTTTTCTCTTTGTTTTGCTAAGGAAGACGGGCAGTTCGTATCTATTGGTGACTCGGCAGTGATGTTTTTCTGTTTATTTTTTTTATATAAAGTACTTTTAAAACTGGGAAGTCTTTTTGTGGAGTCAAATATTTGGTGCCGCTACCGGAGATTGAAGTTGAAAATTGCTCTCTCCCTTCCAAGATAAAAAAGAATGAAAAATGTTGAGCCAATAGTTTTCCGTTGCAGCGAAGATAATGTGTAAAAAATAAATTATAAAGTTTGAAGAGTACTCCAGTTTTCGTTATCCTTTAGAACAGGTGAACTTTGTATAACAATCTCCCTAATAATAAAAAATGGAATGTTTACTATAGTATTCAGACATTTTATACGTAGGAAGAAAGCTCTCGTATCTTTCTTTCCACAAAAAAATACAGTTCAAAGTAAATAAAAGTCTGTTCTTGGGAAACTTTTCTTTTACGTATCGCACGTCAGTAGGATAAGAAAAATGGAGGGTTTATCGAGTACCTGGGAATTCACTATTATCAAAAGAGTCTGAAGTTAAGTTAACAAGAATAGATTGAGTCATTAATATTGGTGATAGGGACGACAGGTTGGTATACAAAAAATACAGTTGTTTTTTTATGCAGGAACCATCAATTAAAGTGCTACAAACTAAATGGAGATCCCAATATATACTTAAGTCTTTATGTTCTCAATTTTAAAACATGAAATCGATTCTAATTAATAAGTAAACAGATAAGGAAACTAATAAAAAAACAATAAAAAAATAAAATCAATGAAGACAAAATAAAACCAAGCATGTGAAATAAACACACAAACACAATACTATACTAAATCACCTTCACTTTCTGCTAATTCTCTGGACATTTAAGAAAACTGTCAAATTAGTAAGCTTCTTTTATTTCCACTGTTTATGTTGTTCTTGACCAGCTTCCCCCCTTACGTAAAAAAAAATACATGTGTAGTAACGTGGAAAGGTAAAGTAAAACCCCTTCTTCGCCTCCTTCAGGATAACGCTGGCCGGGAGATTCCACGAACTCAATATTCACTATGGCGTTTTCCTGGGCGGCCTTGGAGACTTCACGGAGATCTTTCTTGGGCTCCTTGATAACTTCAGAGGATGCATGGATCAGGTAAGTGTGCGTGTGTGTGTGAGTGTGTGTGTGTGTGTGTGTGTGTGTGTGTGTGTGTGTGTGTGTGTGTGTGTGTGTGTGTGTGTGTGTGTCTAGGTTCCTTTTTCTTCCTTTCCTCTCCCCTCACGAATATTGCTCCAGTTATTTCCTCAGTATAAAGTATTGCCCTCCATCTATTCCTAAATGTGTGTGTGTGTGTGTGTGTGTGTGTGTGTGTGTGTGTGTGTGTGTGTGTGTGTGTGTGTGTGTGTGTGTGTGTGTGTGGATAAGCGCCATCTTTCATCCTGTTTTCATGTTTTGCTCTTTTCCTTAACGACATTTTCTTTCTTCACGTCATCTCTCTTATGCTTCGCTTCTCTTCTCTTCTCTTTTTTTTCTGTTTCCTTGGCCTGGTTCCATTTTCATCGTTTTCGCATATTCATATATCAACTTTTTTTCTTTCTCATTCACTAATCAACGCTACACATTCAAAAATAAAATAATCCACGGACATCATTTAACCTTTCCATCTATTTAAATTCATTCTTTTAGCATTCAAAACAACCATTACCTCTTCCTTCATTACTCAGATACATATAAAGACACTACTATGGCGGTCTTCTCCATTTTTCTTATCTCTGACTCTTAACTCTGTCTCTCAACTTAGTTTTTTTTCCTTGCTATCACTTGTTCTCTATATTTGTATGGAGATATAAGGTAACTTTAATGGCCGCTTATTTTTCTTTATTTTCTCCTTAATCCTACTTCTTTTTACATTAGTTTCGTCTCTTACCTTTCATATTTTTCGCCTACCTGTTATCTAAATTCACAGGTTACTCAAACAACTTCCATATCTTCCTTCGATATTTCTCATCTCTATTTCACACCTCACTTTCTCTCATCCTTCCTTTTCCCCACTAACAAATTACAGGGTTTAACAGCAGAACCACACTTTTTATTTCCTCACCTGCCTATCACCTATTCCTTTCTCTCACCTCACACACCACATAACTGAAGCCACTCGTATTTAAATGCCTCAGTTTCCTCTCACCTATTCCTCCCTGGCGTGTCTCAGTCTCACCCAACTCCCTCTCTGTCTCCCGAAGGTCATGTACAACGGGATAGAAGTCCTGCGGGAGGCGAGGGAAGGAAACTCCAAAACCTCGGATGTGTACGGAGTGGAGTGGCAATGTTCAGAGGAGTTTGATGCCTCTCCAAGTGCCGCTATTAGTTTCGTGCACCCGGGCGCCTATGTGGCCTTCCAGGAGTCCTACCCACGCACGGGAGGCTCCATCAGCATGCAGATCAAGACACAGAGTCAACACGCGCTTCTGCTGTACAACACGGGTCCGCCATCCAGGTGAGAGAGGAAGGGGGAGGGGTGGGGGAGGAAGCAGGTAGTGGGAAAGTCAATTGGTAAAAGTCAAGGTACATTCTGCATTCACTGTCTATGTATTCAGTGGTGTTCTCGTTCTCTTTGGTTCTCTGTCTCTCGCTCTTGCTCTAGTGTTCTCTCACGTCTCTCTCTCTCTCTCTCTCTCTCTCTCTCTCTCTCTCTCTCTCTCTCTCTCTCTCTCTCTCTCTCTCTCTCTCTCTCTCTCTCTCTCTCTCTCTCTCTCGATCCTAAGACCTCTGATATGTCAACAGTTTACCAGTTCTCTCTTTTTTTAATATGTTAAGCGGATCACAGGACTTAAAGTGAAGGAAATTTTAAACAAACCGCATATAAATCCAAATTGTAATTGTTCTTAACTTCTGACCACGAATGTACAAAATAATTAAAACTCTTCCCGTGATATGCAACAAAGCCCAGCACTAGAAACAATGAAATTTGTGAAAACATTGACGAAAAAGGAAGTTACAAGAATAGATTTAGCCCTTTCTAACCTGAATAATAGTTGGAGGTGGGTGTAGAAGAGGAGCGAATGTGTCAAAGTGGTAATGAATAGTGAAACAAGTCAAGGAGTACAGAGAGACTTGCTGAGAATGTTAGACGCGTACCAAACCAGAAGGGAGGATATCTGGAGCTTGTTCTTGTTATTTGTTTTCTTCATTATCTTGGTAATTTGGAATGTTTATGATTATTGTTTGTGTTTTATTTGTGGTCTTGTTTTTGTTTTTTTTTACATGTTTTTAAGGAAATATTTACGAATTTTCCCCCTCTGCAGATCATTTAGGAATTTTCAGTCCATTGTATTGGATTTTCAATGGATAATTCTCTGGTATGCTGTACAAATCATGTATATTTTTCCCCTACTAAGTGACCGTCTTAACGTGAAAATAAAAGAAACAGAGATACAAATTTACATTTAAAACTATGAGAAATAAGGCGAACCAGAACGCATATTTGAACTACAAGAAATAGTATGAACAAGTGAGAGAGGAATGTTCAGCAAAAAAACAATATATAAAAAAGAGAGAGAAAAACCTCCTACACACAAGGTAAAGGTGAACAACTCTATTCACTTCTAACATTTCAATGAATCCTAGAGAGCTCGGCAGTCAAACAAATAGACAAGTAAATGAAGCACCTCTATTTCATAAAATGATTTCTCATCGACGTATTTGATAGCCACGTAAAAAAATGTAGTATTTTAAAGGCGAGGCGAGGAGAGCAGGTGTTTTGCATGTGTGTGAGAGAAACGGATGGCTCAGGTGTGTGTGTGTGTGTGTGTGTGAGAGAGAGAGAGAGAGAGAGAGAGAGAGAGAGAGAGAGAGAGAGAGAGAGAGAGAGAGAGAGAGAGAGAGAGAGAGAGAGAGAGAGAGAGAGAGAGGGAGGATCAAACCACAATTTTGCATGAATCTTTTAACAAATCAAGCAGAATAAGACCGTGAAAGTTTTGGAGGTTTAATGCTACTTAACTTAGAGATGTACGTGTGTATGATAAAAGATTGTGTTTTTTTTTTTTTTTTTTTTTGTGAATGAAGAGAGTGATTGAGCACTGAGTGAATCTTTTAATCAAATAAAGCAGGAATAGAAACGTAAAGGATTTAGAGGTATTATACTACGTTGAAATGTGTGTGTGTGTGTGTGTGTGTGTGTGTGTGTGTGTGTGTGTGTGTGTGTGTGTGTGTGTGTGTCTGTGTGTGTGTGTGTGTCTGTGCGCGCGCGCGCGTGCAAATAATTTAATGTGTATGTATGCATGAAAGAAAATAACGACAAAAAATCCTGAATGAAGATATTGATAGAGAATACTCAATAGACTACCCACTTTAAGAAATCGAATGCAATTACGAAAAAAAAAATAGTGGCTTAAAACCGTCAATAAATGTGTATATGTGATAACAGATAATCAAAAAATTAATGCCACGATGAATGGAAATACTGATAAACCGAAAATAATGTGCGCTTATGGAAAATGAAGACACATTCACGAATTAATGCAATACATCGAGGAAATATATGTAAGTAATAGATCATAGTTACGAGGAAATTAATATTCGGATTAAATGTTGCATTAGAATGTCGAAATAATG
>CM035208.1:4604004-4631089 GCA_020233015.1 Callinectes sapidus | reverse complement strand
TCACCCCCCCCTCCCCTCCCCTCCCCTCCCCTCCCCTCCCCTCCCCTCCCCTCCCCTCCCCTCCCCTACAATCGAGTCGATCTAACTTCCCCGTCCACTGTCCCTCCCTCCCCATCCCCTCCCTCCCCTTCTATCACAAAACACACCTTAACAATTTCACTGCAGAAGAAAACAAGAATTTATCTCACAGTTGAGGGCAATTCCACGCCATTACGTAAGATATAAGGACGAGCTCTGGTGGCGGGCGGTTGTATGTCTTTTTCTCCCCACAAGCTAGTACATTTTCTTCAAGAGGGAAAGAAAATGAAAAAAAAAAAAAAAAGCCCACATAGTTAGTTGGTCTCTCACTTTACTGCCGACAGCGAGACGTCTGGTTTTTGCTACACCACGCGCGCGCACACACACACACACACACACACACACACACACACACACACACACACACACACACACACACACACACACACACACACACACAAAGGGATATTCTTCAGGAGAGA
The DNA here is from genome assembly GCA_020233015.1 of Callinectes sapidus. Classification (NCBI taxonomy): domain Eukaryota; kingdom Metazoa; phylum Arthropoda; class Malacostraca; order Decapoda; family Portunidae; genus Callinectes; species Callinectes sapidus. The sequence goes on along the minus strand of CM035208.1, from coordinate 4,630,589 downwards.
GGCACCCTTTTGCGTTACGGTGCATTAAGATTTCTAAAGATTTATGTCTCATGTCGTGGTGATGGTGGTGGTGGTGGTGGTGGTAGGGGGACTTACTTCTTTTATGTTAAAGTATCAAATTTGTCTGCAAGTAGGGGAGCATGAAACCAGCTGGAGGAGGAGAAGGAGGAGGAGGAGGAGGAGGAGGAGGAAGTGGGGCCAGCTGCGGCGTGTGAGGGAGGCAGGTGGTGGAGGTTCCGAGATTGGTGGACAGCATTTTGCAGACGAAATTCAAGTCGCCTTTTCTTCCTGGACCCTTGAAAGTTTCATCCATTTTTGTCAGCTTGAGAGGTGGTGGTGGTGGTGGTGGTGGTGGTGGTGGTGGTGGTGGTGGTGGTGGTGATGGTGATGGTGGTGGTGGTGGTGGTGGTGGTGGTGGTGGTGGTGGGTGAGTAATGATAATAATACATACATCAGTTATTTGTTTGTTTTTTGTCACAGTGGATAGTGGCGGCGTTGAGTGAGTTAAGATAATAATATGCAATTCACTATCTTTTTTTCCCCTCATTTATCTAAATTAAGTCATTGCAACCACTTATACAATTATATTCTCTCTCCCTCCCTCCCTCTCTCTCTCTCTCTCTCTCTCTCTCTCTCTCTCTCTCTCTCTCTCTCTCTCTCTCTCTCTCTGCACTGCTGGCTTTTATTACAACTGGCCAATGCAGCTTTTATGTATTAAATCTGTTGATGAAAAAATGGCGACCACCGATAAAGAACAGCGAGCGATACGCCTCCCTCATATCAACTAAATTCCCCCACTTTTTTCAATCTCCCGTATTGTTTACATTAATTTTGGTCACGGGCTTACCAAAAAAGTATAGGAAAATTACAAAATGGCGCGCGTTCATCTCAGTGTGACGCGCCAAATAAGTTTAATTCAGCGTAAAGTTCGTTAATTTGTAGTATTCGGCGTAAAAAAAAGGCATATTTGCATAAAAAAAAGGCATATTTGTTGTAAGCTGTGTGTATCGCATTGTGTGGTGTGGGGCGTGTATTAAACCAAACTTATGGGAATAATCATACACAAAAAAAAGTTTCCCCTCGATTTGTTTATTTTTTTGGATTCATTTAGCTCTCAGTTTATAATAGAAGAAATGTTTGTCTTACTATTCATTTCATCGAAGGAATATGACAAATCAAGCGTCAATAGTTCAGTTAAAAAGTCCAAAAAATGCTATACTTAATCGTATAACTCAAGGATTCTATCAAAAAATGGTCAATTTCTAATCAGTGTACACATAACAATCAAGTTTACACGATTATACAACTCAGTGAAAATAGGAGAAATTCTCTCTCTCTCTCTCTCTCTCTCTCTCTCTCTCTCTCTCTCTCTCTCTCTCTCTCTCTCTCTCTCTCTTACCTAACCTGAGCCACGTCTACCTTTCTTAATCAATATCTAATCTAACCTTTACCAAACCACGCTCCGCACCTGCCCTGCCTCGCCCACTAATCACTTATTCCTTACATAGTATATCCATTAGTTACCTCAGCCATTCGTAACTTTTCCCATAGCTGCTCTGATCTACGCATACACTCCCCTATGATTTTGCCTAACCTATTGTGCTGTACCTTGGATATTGGAGTAGATTTTTTTGCCTAATCACTATTTTAGTTTTAATTCATGCGAGTTTTTTCATACCTGAGCATTTCAAACCTCAATTTATATTCTATTTTACCTGCTTTGTGATTTACCTGAAAAATGAGTCCCAGTTAAGGTTTTTTTCTCCATAGCTTCATTCATTTCGGTCTTAACTCATGCTTACGTTAACCTTTACTTTAAATTTCCATACCTTAGAAAGATTGAAACATTTTTTTTTCCTAATTTCACTCCCTTGACTTAACTTTGCTCTACCTTTCTTGGCTCCCTCTTAATTCACCTTGTTATGGGTCTAAAGACACTGATTTGAATTAACTTTTCTCAGATTGATCTTTCGTAAAATTTACCTTCTTCAAATCTTTTCCTGGTCTAACACTAAATGACAATAAGTTCACACTAAGTAATCCAACTCCGTCTAATTTCTTCTACACCTGCTGCAATTTACCGAGTCCTTTCTTAACCTAATTTACAATGTACCGTAAGAACATTTCTATCCTAACCATAATTCTTTTTCCCCCATCAACTTTTCTCTTTCTTCGTAACTTATCGTGTACTTCACAGAATGACGATTATGTACCTTGGAAATTGGACTAAACTGCTTCCTCTTTCTTTAATTCTCCAACTGTTGAATTTCTACTTTTTTTCTCTCACCAAACTTTTCTATTTCTTTTCTCTACCCTAGTTTGTCATTTTGTATCTGAGAGAATGATCTAACCTGACTCTTCTTCCTTTAATTCTCAAAGTGTTAAATTTCTACTTTTTCTCTCACCACACTTTGCTATTTCTTTTTCTACCCTAGTTTACCATTTTGTATCTGAGGAAATTATCTAAACTGACTCTTTTTCCTTTATTTTCTCTCACCAAACTTGTCTACATCTTTTACTGACCTAATTTGTCGCTTTGTATGTAAGAAACTGGACTAAACTGCCTTTTATTTTTCCTATTAATGTGCAGGTGTTGAGTCTCACGCCGATGGAGGTGCAGGAGGGCGGCCAGGCGCTCATCACCTCAGACCACCTGCACCTCGTCCTCGATTATGAAAAGGTAAGGGTGTGTGACTTATTAAGAAAACACAGCTGCTCTTACAAGAATCCCATGGCTGTTAATTTTTCCCCCCTTCTTTTCTACAATTCTCGTATGAAACTCTTGTGGTTTTCCTAATCTTTGGTCCTCTTCTTACGATTTTACATTGACTATTTGGGAAAAAAACATGTTCAGTGTAATGATTATTGAGCTTGGAATCTTTTCTGTTCATTTTAGTATGCATGTATTTAGATTTCATACTATGTGACTGAAATCAAATGAGTTTATAGAGTGTAAGCCGTATGTGTGTGTATGTGTGTGCGAGTGTAATCATTAGGCCCAGGTAAAATAAGGCAGGCCTCCTCACCACCTGTGTCTCACCACCCCACCCTCTGTATATCACCTCTCCAGCCCGTGTGTTTTAATCATTCAACCCACACTGAGCTCAACCACTGATTGTACTGCGTTTCTCTCTCTATTCAACATTCACTGTGGGATGGGGAGGAGGAGGGGCGGTGGAGGGGAAGGGCCGGAGCAAGGGATGGGGGAGGGCAGGGGGGGGTTTCGTCAGCATGTTTGGCAGTCAGGGTGTAAGTAATCCAGATGCACACGCAAAATTGGGATAAAATAAAGCAAAAATGTAAAAGCTAGTGGTTGTATTGTGTGTATTTTTGGAGGATAATGAATAGTGTGTGTGTGTGTGTGTGTGTGTGTGTGTGTGTGTGTGTGTGTGTGTGCGTGTGTGTTATTACTCTCTGTCATGATTTAGACATGTCCAGATAAAAGTCATGTTGTTGTTTCTAGTCCAAACACACACACACACACACACACACACACACACACACACACACACACACACACACACACACACACACTATTTTGTACACTCACTCATATCCACACCATCACATTAATTCCTTCTATTCATCTTCTTTAATGACTTGCCAAAGAATTAACACTCATCCTAAACACGAGAGAGAAAAGTTTATATCCATTAATTCACTTTTCATTTTCTTTCTTCATTTTCTTTTCATTCCATTGTGAGAAAAAAATAGTAATGAGTGTCTTTCCTTTATTTACTTGTATGCATTTTACATTCTTATCAAAGACTGCATTCATCATTATTTAAACTTTTTTTCTGTTCTTTTCTTTCTTTCAACGCAAACCATTCTTAACTCTCTCCCTCTCAACTATTATTCTTCCTTCTCTCTCTCTCTCTCTCTCTCTCTCTCTCTCTCTCTCTCTCTCTCTCTCTCTCTCTCTCTCTCTCTCTCTCTCTCTCTCTCTCTCCCTCCTATTTTCGTTCCTTCATTCTTCTTCCTATCACATTCCACAGTAACTTAATCTCCGCGTGCAATTCAATTCCCAACTTCTCTCCTCATCTTCGCAAACCTCCCATTTCCCTCCTTCACTCCTTTTCTCTGCTATATCCTCTTACATGTCTACCTCATCTCTATTACCACGCACCATTACCCTCACATCCTAAATCCATCCTCCTCCTCCTCCTCCACCCACCACCACCAATACCACTACTAGTACTGCTTCTGCTACTGCTACTACTTGTATTACTATGCCTGCTAGAGACGGCTTCCTATCCGCCTAACATGCAGATGAGGTATTTCGCATTCTCAAAGTTATTACAGTAGATACGCTTGCTACTGTTATACGGCGCTCCGTTGTGTTTGATCTGCGGTGTGTCCTGTCTCCGTCTCCTCTTCCTGTACTTCATCACCATAACGAAGCTAATCTTGCCTTGGTCTTTCCTTTGACAGTACGGGGTAAGAGAGTCCGGCGTGCTGTTCCATGTCATTACTCTCCCCTCACGAGGCCACCTGGATGTTAAGCTGTGGCGGAGACCAGAGGATAACACCTTCACTCTCCTGGATCTCAACAACGACGGAGTGACTTATGTGCATGACGGCTCCGAGACCACTGAAGATTCCGTCGTGTTGGAATTGGAACTTGTCACGAGGTCCGGCTACATCCTACCCTCGTATCTGCAGGTGTGTGTGTGTGTGTGTGTGTGTGTGTGTGTGTGTGTGTGTGTGTATGTGTGTGCGTGTGTGTGTGTGTGTGTGTGACCAAACATACAACCCAACCCCATCATACACTAACTCTTAATTAACCGTTTCCTCTCCACCCTTCCCTGTGTCCCCCTTGTTTTCTCTCCTCTCCTTCACTTTCCTTCCCTTTCCTGCGACCTCCCTTCCCTTTCTCTCCTCCCTGCTTCCCTTCCCCAATTTTCCTTCACCCGACCTTTTCCTCCTTCCCTTGCCTCCCTTCCCTACCCTTCCTCTGTTCCTTCGCCCCTCCGCCCACAGTCCCGCCATAGATTCGTGCTCCCAATTCGGGTCGTGTCCAGAAACGACCCACCCAGACTGCAACTGCCGCCCGGGGAGGTGTTGCGATTGGCGGCAGGAACCACGAGAACATTCACACCGGAGCTTATTAACGTTCTGGACAGCGACACGGCGCCCAACAAGCTAAGGTAGAAGTCGTAGTAGTAATAGTAGTTCTTTTTTTCTTGTCTTATTCACTGATCTGCTTTCTTTTTCTTCTTTAGGCCTTTCTTTGCTCCATATCCTAGTCACTGTTCTTGTTTTCCTAGTTTGTCGTCTTCTCTTATTTCTGTATAGTTAGTAAATAGCCATGTTCCGAGCAATATAATAGAATGGCTGTGATTTTTTGTGTTATTTCTAGTCTTTTTTATATATTTAGTCTCATTTTTCGTAGTTCAATGTATATGTGCATTTTTTACTTTGATTTCCTTTTTTATGGATTGGATTTACATGGAGTTTGGTTTTCTGAGAGAGAGAGAGAGAGAGAGAGAGAGAGAGAGAGAGAGAGAGAGAGAGAGAGAGAGAGAGAGAGAGAGAGAGAGAGAGAGAGAGAGAATTACACCACGGAACCTTACAAGAACAAGAGTTTAAGCGTATTATATGACAAAAGTAAAGTCCCACAAAGACAGCGAGTGGTAAGGCCCCGGAACACAACAAACAGGAACCCGATGTAATAAAACCATTCTTGGGTGCTACAATTGTGAAAGTTTGGCCGGATGATGGAGCGGGAGTGTGTGCTGCCGAGGGACATGTGGCCCTGATACCCGAGGGAGAGGAGGGAATGTGACGTGGTGGTGGTGGTGGTGGTGGTGGTGGTGGTGATGATGGTGGTGGTCGTGGCAGCGGGTGATATCCATAAAAACTGGGATTTGTGTATATATTGGTATCTGTGTATTGTATTAGATATTTATTCTCTAGTTTTTTTTTCCCCACTGTTGTTATGCTGACGAGCTCTCTCTCTCTCTCTCTCTCTCTCTCTCTCTCTCTCTCTCTCTCTCTCTCTCTCTCTCTCTCTCTCTCTCTCTCTCTCTCTCTCTCTCTATTAATAAATGAATTCCATTGCATTAAATAAAGCAAGATTAAAGTAGATTAGGTTAAACTAGAGTAGGTTGGGTCATTTTGGCTCAGATTAGGTCAGATTATATCAGATTATAGAACGTTAAGTTAGTTTAAGTTAGAATAGATTAAGTATTTGTTTGTATTACGATCAGTTGTATAAGGTTAGGTTTCCCATAGGTGTCTTAACCTCAACACTGCCATGAGACTGATCAGTGTTGAGCAGGTGTGCCAAGTGTCAGGTGTGCGCTGCATGAGAAGGGTACTTTAGCGTCGTCTTCTTTCCACCACGGGGGATCAAACACACTTTCGTTTCAGGATAACGGTGCTCAACCTGAAGGGGCCTGATAATGGCTACATCCAGAGCTCGCAGTCCCTGGGCGTCCCCATTCACACATTCACGCTGGAGCAGGTACAACACAGCCTCATCTCATACGTGCACCGCGGGCCTTCCAACACCAAGATTGTGCTGCAGGTGTCGGACGGCATCGAGACGGGCGATCCTGTCATCCTGCGCGTGGCGGCCTTTGAGTTACAAGTGTATCTGGTGAACAAGACAGGCCTCAGCATCACACACGGCAGCTGGGCCCTCATCACGCCAGCCAACCTCTCCTACACCACTAACGCCCCCGAGCAGGACCTGGAGGTGTTTTTTGAGATCACAGGCCAGCCTCGCTATGGCGCTGTGCAGAGACTCCGCGGCCCTGACAGGTGGGCGGACGTGGAGCAGTTCAGCAGCCGCCAGCTCGAGAAGGGCAAGATCCGCTATATGCACATCAATACTGAGCCGCAAGAGGACGAGTTCAGGTTCAGGCTTTTCTGCGGAGACCAGAAGTTCCCAACGGAGTACACCTTCAGCATCACCTTCGTCTCCGTCACGGTGGACATCATCCGCAATGCTGAGCTGCTCATCGACAGGGTGCAGGAGAGCTTCATCTCCGAAGGCTTCCTGCAGAGCGAGACCCGGCCAGATCCCACGCCTAGTAGGGACATCATGTACAAGATCATCTCCCCGCCCATGTATGGTTCAATCTTCCTGAGCTCCGGGGACCTGACGCAGCACAAGCAGCTCAAAAAGGGCTCCAACTTCAGCCAAGAGGACGTGGCCAAAGGCAGGATCAAGTATAGGCTGCACAGGAAGAGCTACTCTACCCTGCGCGACTCATTCCAATTCAAGGTGACGAGTAATGGCCGCGCCAGCACCGTGCACACCTTCAACATCCGCCACACACCGCCGCCTGTGGACGCAGACATCGTGGTGGAGCGCATGGATATCCGGGAGGGTGGCACGGAGAAGATCACCGACAAGTACCTGAAGATTGAGGTGCAGAACATCAGGAACATAGTATTCAACGTGACAGTGCCGCCCAAACACGGCGCCATCAACGTGGTGGATGAGTCCATGGTCATCCCGGCGAGACCCAACACCACCTTTTTCACCTCACATGAGATCAACTCCGGGTCCGTATCTTACACACACGACGATTCGGAGTCTACGAAAGATCGCTTCCACTTCGTTGCTCTTGCAGAGGACCCGCAGGTGGATTTCCAGTACGTGGGCGTGATGCACTTCCGCATCATCATGATCAACGACAACCACCCACTGAGGACCATGGAAAAGGTGATCAACGTGGTGACCAATAGCGAACGTGTTATCACCGCCAACGACCTGCGCTACGTTGACCCAGACATCGACACCCCTACCACCAGTATCCAGTACACGCGCAGCAAGATTCCCAATGGAGAGTTCTACCACGTGGAGGACAGGTCAGACCCGGTGTACCTGTTTACGCAGGAAGACATCGACCGCCGCCGCATTGTGTTCCGCCACGAGGGTCCCTCCTACGGCAAGTCAGTCATTTCAGTGACAGACGGCCAGCTGTCTTCCACGGGCATCCTGGAGGTGGTGGCGTCGGAGCCCTTCATCGAGATCGTCAACAACAGCGGCATCATCGTCCCCCGCGGCCAGGAAGCTCCTATCTCCAACTACAACCTGAGCGTGGAGACCAACATGAACGCGTGGGGCGCCGCGATACTGTTCCGCGTCACAAAGCCGCCTCGCTACGGCCGCCTCGTGGGGCTGGGGTCACTGGAACCCCGCAACACCTTCACGGAGGCAGACCTGCAGAACGGCCACCTGCGGTACGTCAACAAGGGCGACCCGAGCTTCAGGGACGAGTTTCGCTTCCAGGCAAGGATTGGCGACACCACTACAGACGGCATCTTTGAAGTGAAGGTGAGTGTGTGTGTGTGTGTGTGTGTGTGTGTGTGTGTGTGTGTGTGTGTGTGTGTGTGTGTGTGTGTGTGTCTAGCCTAAACATCTTCATTTACTTCAGATGAAAAACACAACATACAACAAACAAAACACATATCATATTCACTCGTCCCAGTCAACACACAGAAAAAGCTAAAAAGAACCTCATGTAAAATAACGTAACGGAAACAATAAAACCAAAAAAACACCCAAACTCAAACCACACACAGCACAAACACACATGACAAGCTTAACCTCATCAAACTTCACCTGCGCAACCTTAACATGTCATCAGGTGTACCCGGAGAGTTACTGGGAGCCTCTGGTAGTCCTAAACAACACGACGGCGCGGGTGGAGGAGGGCGCCCGTGTAACTATCGACCAAGCAGTCCTGAACGTGATGCATCCAAACATAGCACCGTCTGACATCACCTACGTCATCGTGCAGCGGCCTCAGAATGGCTACCTGTACATTGACCACAACACGGCCGCCTCCGCCTCGTCCCCTTCCTCTCCCTCCTCGCCAGTCTCAAGTCATGAGTTCGAGGATGAGGCGAGTCTGCTCAAACCCGAGGTGAGTGTGAGATCTCCTGAGTTTTCTTTGGGTTCTGATCCTGTTGAAGTTTATTGTCTTGTTTTTTTTTTCCAGTTATGTGAATGCTTTCTATATTGATTTTTGTTTATATATGAGAGTTGATTAATTTGTTTTCTTAAGATTTTTTCTATCTGAGTTTTTTATATGATGATATTTTCTGTTTCTTTTTTTAGGGGAATACAGTTAACAGTTGACATTGTAAGAGATTAATTATGTCTATCTGTCTGTGTGCGTGTGTGTGCGTGTGCGTGTGTGTACCCCCCACTCAACAGGTCAATGAGTTCGACCAGGCGCTCATCAACCAGGGTCGAGTCCATTACGTCGAAGTAGGAACGAACGTCACGAGCGATCACTTCGTATTTGACGTAACCAACGGGATCTCCAGCCTCTCCCGCCTCGTCTTCAACATCCAGGTGTGTTTCCAGGAAGGTTATGGATGAGCACGGTGAGGAGGGAGGAAAGAGAAGATACTGAGTGTGGGTGATGGAAGCGTGTAGTGATGGGAAGGGTACAGGATAGTAATGGGTCTTGCTGATTAGGAATAGGTGTAGTGGGTAAAAGAAAAATTAAGATAGATAGATATTGTATGTTGATGGCGTGGAGCTAAAGAGAACACAGCATGACATTTATAAACAAGGAAAGGTATTGAAAAGGCAGTGGATAACGAAGAAAGGGAGATAATAGAAGATAGGGTAAAACAAGAGAAGAAAAGGTAGATATTGAGCGTTGATGATGTGGAGCAAGAGAAAAGGACATAGTGGAAACGAGAAATTTATAAACAAGGCAAGGTAATGAAAAGGAGGTGGATGAGGAAGAAAGGGAGAGAACATTTGTTGATAGGGCAAAACAAGAGAGAAAAATCGTAGGTTAGACAAGATAATGTAATTGATGGTGGAAAGCGAAGGAAAGGAAGAACTGTTGTAGATGTAGCAATGATACGAGAATATATTTTGGATAAGATAAAGTAATATCGAGGATTGTAGAAAATGGAAATGGAGAAAAACAAAAATACTAAAAAATAGATACACAAAAATTGGAGTTGTAGGTAAAATAACGCCAAAAAAAAAAAAAAAAAATACGGGAAACGAAAGGAAAAGGAAATACATGTAAATGAGGCAAGGGAATGGGAGAAAGAATTGGTGCTCACAAATGGTGTCTGGCAGTGAGCAATTCCCCTCAAATTTACGGGAAACGAGAGTGTAACTTTTTTCTCGCTACTTAAGATTAGGGACAGATCAACCTGAATGGGAGGAAAGGCCTGTGTGGTCTCCCTTTGTATGTAAATCTATGCAAATTACGAATAAAAACCAAGAGCTTAATCGAAAACTTTCTAACTTTAACGAGGAAAAGACGTGATTTTTCCTCGATGTTTCTTTCTCTCTCTCTCTCCGTCTGTCTGTTTAATTTTCTCTGTACCTATTTGTCTGTCTTACTATCTATCTATCTATATATCTATTTTTCTGCTTATCTATCTTCCTATCTACCTACCTTTCAATGTATCTGACAATTCATCGGTCTCTTTATCAACCTATCTATCTATCTATCTATATCTGTTTATCATTCTATCTATATAACTTTATCTGTCTATCCATCAATCTATTTACATGTCTGTGTCTATGAATCTATCCACACATCTCTCTCTTCACCTAACTATCTATCAACCTATCTACTATTCCATCCGCCTAACCACTAATCAATAACCACCTTCGCTCTCCATCAAACAGGTGATTCCCAAGACGATCTACCTCTCAGCCGGGCTAATACAGGTAGACGAGGGGGCGCAAACCACAGTCACCCCCTCCGTGGTCACCGTATTGACTGACTACTACACAGACAAGATCCGGCAGTACTTGGTGACGGTGCAACCCACGGCCGGTCAGCTCGAACTCACCAGCAGACGTGGGAGGAAAGTAGAGGCATTCACACCGGAGCAGCTCAAGCAGGGACTTATTTCGGTAAGGAAGAGGTGGTGGTGGTGGTGGTGGTGGTGGTGGTAGTGGTGGTGGTGGAGGAATACGACAAGAGGGATAAAAAATAAGGACAATGAAAGAAAATAAAAGAAACAAGGATATGAAAGAAGGTGGAAAAAACTATGAAAGGGAAGGAAAGGAGGAAAGATATAAAAAAGAAAGATAAAACGAAAAGGGGACGAAAATGAGAACTAGAAAAAAGAAGAGATAAGAATATGAAAGAAAGGAAAATTACGATGAGAATGAGGGGAAAGAGGAGGATATGTATGAGGAAAACAGAGAAAGAGATAAGGAGAAACAGGAAAAAAAAAGGATATGAGAATATGAATAGCAGGAAAAATAATAAGATCGTAGTAGTAGTAGTAGTAGTAGTAGTAGTAGTAGTAGTAGTAGTAGTAGTAGTAGTAGTTGTTGTTGTAGTATGAAGAGGAGGAGGAGGAGGAAAAAAAAGAAAAACATGAATAGATGAAACAAGAAAACGTTGAGTAGCTGCAATATGAGCAAGAAATAAGTAGACGGCTTCTTGTAAAGCTATATAATCACCACTCACACGCGCACGCACACACACACACACACACACACACACACACACACACACACACACACACACACACACACACACACAAAGGCTTTTCTCCGGACAATCTCACTTCATTTCTCTGCCGTAATCTGACAGGCGGCGAAGGAGGGGGAGTGTTTACAAAGTTGATTGAGTCTGCGTTGCCCTGTGGCTCTTGTGTGCCCCTGAGGTTGGATATTACACCGCCCACCCGCAGCCGAGGAACACTCAAATAACTCGCAAAATGTTTAGTGCGTTCCTGACCCGGATGTATGAGAGGAACAAAAGTGGATGGACAGAAGGGTATGCAAACTTAATCATTGCTTCTATACTTTTTTCCCGTCTGTGGCAAGTAACGTGTATTTTTGTTTCTCTGCCTTACAAATCGCATTCAAGATTTAGTGTTCTCAACCCGGATGTATAAGAGGAACAAAAGTGAAAGGACAGGAGGATATACAAACTTAATCATTTCATCTATACTTTCTATGTTCCGTAGCGCGTACCTTTGTTGTTCTGCTTTACGCATCGAGGTCAGAATCACGTTGCCTTTATACAGTTATTCTGATGATTGACACGAGAGAAAATATAAAATGTGGAAAAATGGTACAGGCTAAGAAGATTGACAGATGGAGGTAAATGTAAATGGTATGAACAGGAGACAGACAGGTGAGGAAAAAAAAAAAAAAGAGGGGGAGAAAAGGGTAGAATGGTACATGCTAAGATAGACAAATAGGTGGAGGATAATGAGTTTGTAATATAAATGACATTCAAAGAAAGAGAAAGAAAAACACGAAACAGAGGAAAACGTGAATACAGTAAACAGAAGAAGAGATAAAAAAATTAATAACAAAATAATAAAAAAAATAAAACTACGAAGAAAACGATACTGTATAGATATCATGTGTACTCCGTGCTTGTGCATTTCTTCTTGCCTATGACTTGAACAATACGAAGAGGAAAGTTTCAAGACATCTCAAATTCTGGATGATTCTCTCTCTCTCTCTCTCTCTCTCTCTCTCTCTCTCTCTCTCTCTCTCTCTCTCTCTCTCTCTCTCTCTCTCTCTCTCTCTCTCTCTCTAACGACCCTCCTCCTTCGTCTTCTTCAGTATGTGCACGATGACTCAGAGCGGCTCAAGGACACTTTCAGCCTCGTCGCAGTGTCAGGAGTCCGTCAGAGCGCCCCGGCCCAGGTGAACGTGCAGGTGCGAGGCGTGAACGACGAGGCGCCCTTCGTCATCAACAACACCGGCATCACCTTATGGGAGGGCAACACCATCCTCATCACCAATTCCAACTTAGGTATGTGTGTGTGTGTGTGTGTGTGTGTGTGTGTGTGTGTGTGTGTGTGTGTGTGTGTGTGTGTGTGTGTAACTTTAAACGCTTCCATTGTTTGATTCAAGGCACACCAGGATTTATTCAACATTCCCCTCTCTCTCACTCTTCCCCAAAATATTCAAGAGTTGAGCCGATCACAGACACAGAGGCATCATCCTGTCCCCCTGCGAGGTAAAGCTGCCAGGGCTCGCTGCCAGGGTTGTGTGGTTCTGGAGCTCTAAGGGAGTCATGGCGCGGTTATGTAATATTTTGTGGCTTACCGTCATCTGTACCGGTATGCCATTGTGTTCATAATGGTGTCTCCTCTCGGCCCTATTGTTTTCTATTGTTTGTATTAATGGAAGCGTCTTAGTTGTTTCTTGGTTCTCTTTCTGTGGTTTTCTATTCACCTCATTGTTCATTCTTACTCTCGACATGTGTGGACTTTCCTCACTTTTTTTTCTTGCCTCCCATGACTCCCACATTTTCCAAAGAAAACCATCAAGTCAACCCCAATAGTGAAAAATGAAAACAGCATCCATTCTTTTTTTTCGGAGTGGCTAACGCACTTGAGCTTTCTTGCACCTCACCGGTCTTCCTGCGATACGTGAATAAGAAAAGTTGTTCTGTATTTTCCCACAGCGGTAATGGACCCGGACACGCCCGCCGAGAACCTCAGCATCACGGTGGCCACACCTGACTCAGGCTTCCTCTCCCTCGCCTCCAACCTGAGCCATCCGGTGTCCTCCTTTACCCAGGCGGACGTCAACAACAAGCGCCTCTATTTCACCCACACAGGTAAGTTTCCGAGGCACTGCAGACATAGTGGACACTGTAACTTTGGTGGAAAATTAGGCCCATCGCTGCACTGAGTTCGGAACTAGTTTTAATCTTGCACACACTGAGTTTGCTTGCCTACTTGAATTAAAGAGAATCTTCCTGTAGTCAGACACGTTAGAACCCTGATGCTAGATCTAGTTCTCATTCCTAAACGACAAATTTTGCTAAGGCCAGGTTTCTTCAACCAATGGGGCACAAAGCTTACTGTGCGCTTGACACCTTTGCAGGCGGACTGTCTGGAATGTTCCGATGGGAGGCCAGCGACCAAGTGCACGGCACGGGCTCCCACGTGTTTACTGTGACAGCGCGGGAGCTTCACCTGCATCTGCGGTACAACAAGCCCATGTGGGTGTTTCCCATGATGCAGCAGGCGCTATCCTCGGAGATGCTGCTCACCCTCACCTCAGATTACGACCCACGCCGCTCCGTCATGTATGTGGTACGCCAAGCGCCTCTGCTCGGTCATCTGCTACTGGAGGGGCCCGGCGGTGTGCGCGTGCCTGTCGAGAACTTCACGCAACGTCACGTCAACGAGTCTCGTGTCATCTTCGAGCACACAAGTCCCTTCACAGAGCTCTCTGCCAGCGACATGTTTGTGTTTGATGTGGAGACGCCGTTCGCCGAGCCACTGCGGGACCAGGAGTTTCATCTGGAGATATCTGTAGCCAGTCCACGCGGGGGAGGCCTTGAGAGGTATCTGGGTCTGGCACCACTAGTCGTGGCAGAGGGCGGGCAGGCGACGGTGCGGCCGGACAACTTAAATCTATCGGCGGTGCTTGAGTTTATCGAAGGTTACCCGGCGGCCAGCAGTTCTGACCGGCCGCCGCCGCGCCTCATCACCACCGTCACCGCCGTTCCCACACACGGCGTCTTTACACTCCGAAAGAAGAACCTCACTGAAGGATACACATTCACGGTGAGAGATATCGAAAAAGGACGTGTCCGGTACGAGCACGACCACAGCGACACGCTGCGGGACGCCATGGGCTTCACCGTGGCCCTGGCAGGCAATGGGTCGTCCCCAGACGTGTTGCTGTTCAACGGTTCCCTTAACGTAAGCGTGACCCCCGTGAACGACCAGCCGTTCACCCTGATAACCACACCGCCCGTCATGAAAGTGGTGCACCGCCAGAACGCCGTCATCACCAACCAGAGTCTGCTGACGACAGATCCCGACAATCCCCCCAGCGAGATTGACTACGAGCTAATGAACACGCCGGACCACGGCCGCCTCATTCTGGCGCACAACTATACCGTGGCCGTTCAGTCCTTCACGCAGGAGGACATCAATGCCGGCCGCATCCTGTACGCCCACGACGGCACCAACGACTCAGACAGGTTTTACTTCAAGGTGTCTGACGGCAAGCACGAGCCTAAGTACACGGTGTTCACCATCGAGATCCAGCCACTGACACTGACGCTGGTGAACCACACGGTGCTACAGCTACGCCAGACCACCACCACCGCCTATCTCACGCCGCACCACCTCGCCGCACACACCAACGGCAATCCGCACCACATCTTCTACAACGTCACTAGGCCCCCAAGGTTTGGACACTTGTACATGAATGACCAGGTAGTACACACGTTCGGCCAAGTGAACATAGACAAGGGCGAGATCCTCTACATGCAGGTGGAGATGACGGAACCAGCAGACAACTTCCAGGTAGACATCTGGACCTGGGAGGCAACGGTGCCAGGAGTGGAGGTACGGGTGGCGGTCTCACCACTCATAGAATCCAATCCGATGACGGCGATAGTGGGCGGCCGCACACGCCTCACCCTGGAGCACCTGGACGCCTCTCAGCTGGCCACGGTCACTGGCAGTAGTCCGGTGTTCAAAGTGAAGCGCAGGCCGCGCTTCGGCAGGATCAAGAAGGTCAGTCGCCGCGTACGCCGCTCAGGCCGCTCTCATGAGGTACAGCAGTTCACACACGAGGAGCTGCGCGCTGGCGTGATCTATTACGTGGCCAGAAAACTCAACTTGAAGGCAGAGGAGCCGCTGCACGACGCCCTACACTACGTGCTGCACGTGCCCGCTCCAGGTATCCAACCAGCTGAGGGCACGCTGCGCCTCACACTGGTAGAGGCAGGGGCGGTGCTAAAGGAAGGGGCAGAGCCTCCCAGGCACCTTAGACCTGACCTGCCGCCCTCTGTCAGGGGCAGCTCGGAGACGAGCAGTGCAGGCACCGGTAACTCTGAGCTGTTCCTGGGGATCCCCGAGGACTACCTGGTAGTGGTGGTGGCGGGTGCCGTGGCCCTGGTGGCCATCGTGGCTATAGTGGTGGTGGCGCGTTTCGCCACAAGACGCCGACACTCCGACAAGAGACGCGACGTGGTGATGGATGCCGACGTGGCCTCACTGCCCCCGCCGCTTCCTTCAGACTCGAGGCCAAACTCCTTCCTGACGGATGATATGTCCGAACTGGAGTGTCGGCCCACTGACCTGCCGTCCTCGCCGCGGCCCGGACGCCATCTGCACCATCATCACCACAACGGCGGCAGCGGCAGCCTGGGCCTGGCTGCTCACCTCACCGATTCCGACGCCTCGTGGCCGCATGATATCTCCCGCGAGGTGTCGCCGGCCGTGCCGCAGTGCAAGGTATAGTTCCCTTTCCCTCTCGTCCTCTGCCTCACGGCCACTCATTATGTTTGGTTCACATTTTCCATCCAATCTTAAGTTTGGGTTAATGTTGATCTCTAAGACTTTTAGATTATTTTTATCCCACTCTCGTAAGACTATTTTATTTGTAGATTTTTCAAAGAGTCATAACTCCTCTCACTCCACTTAAGTTACACTTAATATCATTTTTTCCTCATTATTTCCCTTCCCATCCCTCGACGGGCCAGGTGACGCCCCTCTGCACCGACACCGCATCCCGCGACACGCCCTACGATCCCCACCTGGCCGGCTACCCATACGGCATGGACACGCAGCAGGCGGAGGAGTGGGGCCTCTACGAGAAGCACCAGCCCAGAACCACCAACCCAATGCTCAGGAAGAACCAGTACTGGGTATAGAACCGGCTGAGGTGGGCGGCTGAGTCCCCCCCACCAGCAGCAGTGTTACCGCCACCACGGCCACCACGGCCACCACGGCCACCACGTGCACCACGTACACCACGTACACTACCCTCACTCTCACCACCACCGTCACTCTCATCTCAGCAGGATGCTAAGCTAACACCCATCCCAACACCAGCACCAGCGCCATCACAGCCGCAGCTATCATCACCACCACCAAGCACTGAGCCATCGTCTTGCTCCCCAACACCATCACCACCATCACCACCGTCACCACCACCACTGCCAACACCACCCCCGCCACCATCACCACCACAGCCTCTCCCGGACATTATACAGAGCACAACGCTATGAGAGAACGAATCATTGTGGGAAAAAAAAACTAAAAAAATGACAAAAAAATGGTCCTAAGGTAAAATGAGAAACTTGTTCACTGTTGGCGTCGTAAAGAGAAAGCTTAGCGCGCCGTGGCAGGTCTGAACACACTCCTCCAGGGACAGACTGACTCAAGTTCCCTCGTAAAGAGTCGCGTGTCCCAAGACAATGGATTCGTGGCTCATAAGATATAATAAAAAAAAATCCTTAAGTGCCCTGAAAACTCCCTCCCGTTGCTTATGAGTGCTTTAGTGAGTGAGTGAGTGCGTGAGTGAATGAGAGCGAGTAAGAGTCGGTCTTGCGGGAGATACAAGAGATTATTAAACGTCAATAACACACACACGCGTGCAAAGGGAAAGAAAGTGAGTAAAGAAAAGTGAAAGAGTAAATGTGATAGTGAAAGAGTGACAAATGATACTAGAGAAAAAAAAATGAAAATATAGTAAGTGAAAAAAGTATCGTACAAAAAACACAAGAAATGGAATTAGAATGAATAATAAGGAATGAATCAGAACATTACTCATTTAGTGTTGAGTATGTTAAGGCCGTGAGTATGAGAGTGAGTGAGTCGGTGGAAAAAAAGAGAAAAAATGAAAAAAAAAGGATAAAAAAAGTGCAATTAGAGAGAGCAGCGAGGAATGAACCAACAACCATGACTCAGTGGGCGCCGAGCAAGAAACAGTGGGAGTCAGTGAGAGTCGCGTTTCTCACAACTTGACTCATTAGCCGCTCTGACTCTAGGAAGTGGGAGAAGAAAACCTATTCATCACCATCGTCCTCTAAAGGAAACTCATGAAGGCCTCGGGAAAATAGGAAGAATTTTTTTCCCTATAATTTTTGCCGCTGCTAGTTGGGAATCACAATGACGTGTGTGTGTGTGTGTGTGTGTGTGTGTGTGTGTGTGTGTGTTTGTGTGTGTGTGTACGTGTGCGTGTACGTGTGTGTGTGTGCGTGTGTGTACGTGTGCGTGTACGTGTGTGTGTGTGTACGTGTGTGTGTGTGTGTGTGTGTGTGTGTGTGTGTGTGTGTGTGTGCGTAGGAAAGAGGACATGAAGGGATGAAGGGATGGAGGACTTTTGCAAAGGGGGAGAGGTAACTATACCTTTCCCATCCCCTCTTTTTCCCCTTCACCCTCTCATTTCCCTCCATCCTCCAGCTAACACCACCTCACAAATTTCGTTTTTAAGGTTCACCATGATTTTTCCTGAATTATCGTTATCACGGTTTGCCTGTGAACCGAAGAATCATTTCCAGTTACGCCACGAAATTCTGATTCTCTATTTATACTTTAAGGTGAATTTCTTGTACATAAAACCCTCTTTTAATTTAAGTCTAATTCCTAAGGTTTTTTTTTTTTTTAAGGATTGCACTGTAGTGGTTATGGAGGAGGTGTGCTGATTTTAAGGTTCGTGTCTTTATTTATGGTTTGGTTGAGTTTTGTCGTTTTTGTGTTGTATGTACAGGTGCTGGTGACCTGGAGGGAAAGACAGGTCAGGTCAGGGAGGTCAGGTTCTGTCATGTTGCCTAAATGTTTCAGGGAAGGGATACTGTGTGTGTGTGTGTGTGTGTGTGTGTGTGTGTGTGTGTGTGTGTGTGTGTGTGTGTGTGTGTGTGTGTGTGTGTGTTACCTGATCTCTGAATACTGAGACCAATTTATCAATATTTACTAAACTGCTTTTTGCAATACTCTCTCTCTCTCTCTCTCTCTCTCTCTCTCTCTCTCTCTCTCTCTCTTTAAAGCTGGAAATTGAAATGAATGTGGCTGGAGTTGAAGTCTTTCTCTCATAATAAAGGAAGTGAGAGAAAGACGATGAATAAAAACAGGCCACAATTTAGTTATGACACCAAAAAATTTCCTTTTCCAAATTATTTCCCTCCCTTGTACTGTATTCCTGAGTACTTCACACCACTAAAGATGGCAACAGTACTTCCACTTCCTCCTCTCACTGTATCGACTGAAGTACGTTTTCTAAGTTATTTTTGTAATATTAGCATGTTTAGGTCTATATTCTTACCTGATTCACGTTCCGGCCAGAATTCTCACCCTTCACCTCCCCTTCGATCCCATTTCTTCCCCTTCCCATCCCTTCTCTTCTCCTTTTTTTCCCTTCACCCTTGCCCCATCTATTACACCTAACCTAACCGAACTAAATTTAACCTGATAAATGTCTTTCCTTCCCTTTGCTTCCCTTCTGCATTTCTTTTTCCCTTCGCCGTCCCCCCATGTACTGCACCTTCCCTAACCTAACCTAACTACATCTAACTATGTCTTTTCTTCCCTTTCCTTCCCTTCTGCCTCTCTTTTTCCTTCCCTATTGCACCTTTTCTAACCTTAACCCAACCCAACAAAATTTAACCTAATCCATCCATGCCTTTACTTCTCTTCAACGTGATCGAAAACCACCCAACTTATGGTCACTTTTCATTCTTAACTTCTGTCCCATCCTTCACTTTCCCTTACTGTCAACTCTTCGCTTCCTCCTTCTTCCTCTCTTCACCACTTTCCACTCTATCATCTCTCCTTCTTTTCTTTCTTCCTCTTATCTCTGTATGTTCATCTTTCTATGACTCATTTAAGAAGGAGGTATCAAGATATTTATCCCTTTCTTTAGAGTAGCTCTCTCGGACCTGCACGGGGACTGGCAGCTAAGTGGGAGTTTTTTTTCTTGTTGCCCTTGGCCAGTTTTACCCTTTCACATAAAAAAGAAAATATCCCTTTCCTATCCTAACGTATCTTTATATTCCTTTACCTGATTTTAACACGATTCCATTGAATCATCTTCGCTTCCTGTTGTCCTTCCCTTCCCTTTGATTTAAAACATATATGTGATGCAACTTCATCTAAATATATCCAAAGTTGCCATGAGAATAACATCGCCCTTTCCTCTTGCTGAGTCACCTTGAATTATTACGTCACTCTCAAATCGTCCTCTGAATCCTAATAAATCCGCTTCTCCTTTCAAAAGTTACCTGAAGCCCTCCCAGAATTCCCTGTCCCTTTAACCTTTATGGAAGTCACCCAAAGTCCAGTCCCTCGTCATATGGACATTGTGATTTGACCCTTAAGTGCATTATGTACAGATACTTGTATACACTTAGTTCCATACACAAAGATGGGAGTTAATAAAGGGGTATTCACTAGTAGGAGCGTAACGTGTATAGGGGCGAGGAGCACACACACACACACACACACACACACACACACACACACACACACACACACACACAGGAAGAATACACACAATTAAATAAGGATCACACACACACACACACACACACACACACACACACACACACACACACACACACACACACACACACACACACACACACACTCAGTACGTATAGTCGTGCATAATGGCGACAATAGTGAACACTGGTAACTAATAGTGATATTAAGGACAAGCAGCACTGTGAGGCGGAGTTACTTTAGAAGTTTATCCTATTTACTCACGTTAGCACAAGGATAACAGGATGGTAGGACACGGACCAATAATATTTTCGTACATAGTTTACGGATTTGATGAGACTCGTGTTAGGACGGAAGGATTACATGTTGTTATGCAGTAGTAAGACAGATGAGAACAAAGGTAATAGAAAAATATGGACTGAAACAAAAACGATTTATTTTCTGGCCTTTTGACGGTACAATTTTCCGAGAATGAAGATTGTATACTCAAAACGTCAGAAAATGGAGGGTTCTTGATTCATCCAAAACTTTTCTACCACCTTTATTATATGATGTGTCTATGGGGGAATTAGTTACTGGGAAATGAAGTTACCTGCCTCACCTGGAAGTCTTGAACCTGAAGAAATGAGGAGGATTTACCTGTCACTCTATTCTACCTGTCCATTTTATTATTTTTATTCTATATCACCTGCATTGTTATTCATGCATATGTAAAGAAGAGGAAGAGGAGAAGGATCTACCTGTCTCGCCTACACGTTCTTTCATACACAACTAAGGAGATCGGGAAGGAAGTCCTATTCGTGATTTTTCCATATTTGTGTATCACTTTATATACACCTGAGGAAGAAAAAATAAGTTGATTTACCTATCATTCTTCTGCAACAGTCCTTCTTTTCTTCTTCTCTCTCTTCTTTTTACATATATATTTTCATTTACCTTGTCTACACTTTATTCACGTTTATTCTCGTCCTGTTTTCAGCAACTTTGTGTCACTAATAAGGTAACTCTCAGATTCTTAATTAATTTATGAGCTCAAAAAGTTCAGTAAAGAAAAATGAACGGAAGCTACTTAGAAAAGCTTTGACTTAATACAAAGGCATTCTGTTTCACTTTTTTTTTTTTATTCATTGTCTCTACTCTGCTCTTTCTCTTTTCATACTTTTCATTATATTCTGCTCTACCTAAAATTATGATTCCCCATAGCAGTTTAAAAATACATTAAGAATTCTTTGCTTCCCTTTTTTGCTTGATTTTTATCTTTTTATATCACTTCCTTGGATCTGTCACTATTTTCTACTTATATCCACACCCAGAAAAAAAAAAAAGAAAATCGTGGAGTATTGACCATAGGAATCTAACATGATAAGAATCTTGCTTCTTTTGTCAAATCATTCCAATAACAAGTCTCCTTAAATAACTCTGGGCTGCGCTTCTCTTTTCACGGCTCTAAATGTGTTTTATGTGTCACAAAAAGCTCCAGGGTCTTAAGGGACTGAAAGGTATTGGAAAATGATCTCTCGGTGATCTTAGGTTACAATGGTGTTTGTCAATTACGGGGAATGTCCAAAAGTTATCTTAGTTTGGAAAAGTTAGCCAATGAAAAAGTTAAGTCATTATGTTCTAATATGACACAGGTAGTTTCAAAAAGTCACCGGGAGGTTTTATGGGAGTTCCTGAATAATTATAGGTTTTTGTACGTGTCCTTAACTCACCTCTCCTCACGTTACCCATGAATGACACGACACAGATCAGCCTTACCTTCTCAAAACCGAATAAATACAACCTAAGAGCACTCAGATTGCTTGCATTACATTTAAATCAGCAGAATGTAAGCAAGTCAAAATGTATACTCATCCACAACCTCCTTTAAAAGATATCCACGTTACCAGTATTATATATATGGTTACCCGGTGCTTCTCAAGTGACCTGAAAAATCTTGCGTCCTTATTTTCGTGACCTCGAGAATGTAAAAATTTATCTGCACATTTTCTTTTCCACACTCCCTCATCGTCCACCCCACTTCTCCTTCCTCCTCTTCTTCGTACATTCTTCTCTTCCCTTTTGTCCTTCATCTCCCTCCCACCCAATTTCCCATGCTCGTCTTTTCCCTTCTTTCTTCTCCTCCCATTTCCTCTTCATGTCTCTCCCACGCCTTCTGCTTCTCCTTACCAGTACCTTTCTTTCTGCAGTTCATTCTTCTGACCTCCAAGCGCCGCCTCCTCCTATTCTCTCTCTGTGTCCCACCTCCTTCCCTCCCCAGGCCGTCTTTCTCTTTCTCTCTCTCCTTTCTCTGCTTTTCTTAACCAGTACCTTTCTTCTCCCTGCATGCAATTCATTCCTTTGAGCTGCAATGCCTCTCTCTCTCTCTCTCTCTCTCTCTCTCTCTCTCTCTCTCTCTCTCTCTCTCTCTCTCTCTCTCTCTCTCTCTCTCTCTCTCTCTCAAGCATCCGAGTTAGTATGCAAATCTCTTCGTGACAAGCAAAAGCAGAGTGCCAAAAAAGGGACACTCAAGAAGGGAAACATCTCAGGGCGCGTGTTGCAAAGGGGAAAGATAATAACGCCCTTCTTCAACTACCATTGTCGTAAAAGAGAATTTTTTTTCCCCCTCGGGTCTTCATTAATTTGTAAGTAGCTTTTAACCTTTCTGTCTCTGTCTCTCTCTGTCTCTCTCTGTCTCTCTCTCTCTCTCTCTCTCTCTCTCTCTCTCTCTCTCTCTCTCTCTCTCTCTCTCTCTCTCTCTCTCTCTCTCTCGCATTCTTGTCCACTCAAAGTCCCGGTAAGAAATAAAGTAAAATAATATAACAAGGGAAAGTAAATGGAGGTTTAGAAAATTTATGTGAATTGAGGAAGGTAAAAGTATGTCCCTTTTGTTCCTGAGGTGTTTGGTTTCAAAGGTGAATCAAGCAAATGAGTAAAGGACGAAAAATGTATCAAGGAAAGGTAACAAGGAGGTGAAAAAAACTGGGATAAGAATGGAGGATAAAACTTTCTTCCCTTTGATCCTTGGGTGTTTGCTTTCAGAGGTGAGGGAAATTAATAAAAGAATAAAATGTGAGCTTTATCATAAAAAAAAGTTGAAAGAAAAATACTGAAAATGGTGTGGATGAAAATTTGTGACAAGAGTTCATATTATTTTTATTGCATTAATGTTTTATGCATCAAATGAATAAATTATCGAAAAAATTGAAATATAAGAAAGAAAATGTAAAAAAGCTGCTAAAACAAAATCATGGAGACAAGAAAAAATGATGGAATTCTCTCCTTTTTGTTTCTCAGAAAGCTGCATTCAAAGGAGGATAAAACAATGAAAGATTTTTAAAATATATACACCAAAAGAAGAGGAAAAAGTTAAAAATCGTAAATTATAGATAAAAATTCTTATTTCATTATTTTTCCGTGACGTCGCTTTTCTTATCACGGTTTTTTTTATCACTCGAATCAGACATTTCTTTTTTTTACATATAAAGGTTCAATCTCTCTCTCTCTCTCTCTCTCTCTCTCTCTCTCTCTCTCTCTCTCTCTCTCTCTCTCTCTCTCTCTCTCTCTCTCTCTCTCTCTCTCTCTCTCTCTCTCTCTGAAAACGCTTCCTTTTATTTTTTTGTTTTGATCTTTATCATTTTTTCCTTTTCTAACTTTATTCCCCCGCCTTCCTTTCCTCCTTCTCCTCCTCCTCCTCCTCCTCCTCCTCCTCCTCCTCCTCCTCCTCCTCCTCCTCTTCCAAGATTTACTCACAAAAGGCGAGGCAGGTAGAGAAGGAAACTAAGAAGTGAAGAAGGAAGGAAGGAAGGAAGGAAGGAAGGAGAGAAGGAGGGAGGGTTAGAAAACAAGACACAGGCAAAGATGAAAAATACGAAGGAAATAAGTGAAGGGGAAAAAACGAACAATATAAGAAAATAGAAGGTAATAAGGAAAGGATGCTAAAGAACGAAAAAGAAAGAGGGAAACAGGGGAAAAAATAGAGGAAATAAAAGAGGGTAGGAAGGAAAGAGAAAGAAATTTTGGCTTGATGGAAAAACGTGTGTGTGTGTGTGTGTGTGTGTGTGTGTGTGTGTGTGTGTGTGTGTGTGAGCATGGTCTTCCGTCTCAGTTACTTACATCCGAGAATATCCACTGTGTACATACAACCATACATAATAATATAGGATATACAGATGAAAAAAAAATAAATGAAATAAAATATAAAGACTAAGTTATTTTGCCATGAGAACACCGTTTGTAATTGTACAGTTTAGTGCCAAAGAATTTATACATATATATATAGTTTTTAATAAAATGACAAATGATATGAGAGTTTTATTCTAATATCCCGTTATTAAAGAAAATGAAACTGATAAAAGAAAATGTAAGAAAATGGAATACAAAAACTGCTACCACTTCTATTTTTCTTCTACTACTACTACTACTACTACTACTACTACTACTACTACTACTACTACTACTACTACTACCACTACAGCTGTTGCTAATGATAATAATCATAATAATGATAATAATAATAATAATAATAATAATAATAATAATAATAATAATAATAATAATAATAATAATAATAATAATAATAATAATAATAATAATCCAAAAACATCAACATCAACAACAACAATGATAATAAAAAGTACTAAAATCATGAACTAGAATAACAAAAACAACAGCAAAAACAACAAGAAAAACAAAACAAGAAAAAGAATATGAGAAAGAAAAATAAAAAAGAACAGAATGATAATGAACGAGGACGAAACAAAGAGAAACAAGATGAAAAAAATACAAAGAAAATGAAAGATTCACAGATAAAGGAAGACAGAGAAGTAAGAAAACAACAACATAAGGAAGAATAAACCTCATAGATTATATAGACAATCACATCAGAAAATATAACGAAAAATAAGCGGTAAGTAACAGAGAATAAACATCAGTCTCTCTCTCTCTCTCTCTCTCTCTCTCTCTCTCTCTCTCTCTCTCTCTCTCTCTCTCTCTCTCTCTCTCTCTCTCTCTCTCTCTGACAGGAATCACTACAAGGCTTTTAGAAGGGAAACAAAAGGGAAGAGGGAAATACAACACTCCAGATTTAACTTATTCACTCTCCTGTTGTAAATCTATATAGAGTAAATGTTTATGACACTAGAAGGATAAAGTAACAGTTGAGGCAAAGGGTATGAAGGGAAAAATAAGGAAAGTCTCGGAAAAGGAAAGAGTGATGGAAGGAAGGAAAAAAGAGGAGAAAAACAGGAAGAGAAGGAAGGAAGTAAGAGAAGTAAAGAGCAAAAGAGATAAAAGAAAGAATGATACAAAATAAACAAGGAAAAAGGAAGATTAAAATGAACAGACGAAATATAAAATAAAACACTGAAAGAGAAAAAATATATCAGAAAAAAATATATTCTACAAGATAAAAGACAAATAGGAAAGAAAATGAAGGAAAATAAGAAAGGACAAAGAACAAGGGCTAAAAGGAACGGAAGTAAGGAGAGTAATGCAAGAGGAAGCGAGGAGGAAGGGGTAGAAAGATGGTGGTAATGAGAGAAGGAAGTAGAGAACGTATGGAAGGAGAAAGAACAGGAAGAACGAGGGATAAACAAAGAAGAAACAGTGGGAGGAGATGAAAGAAAGAATTAGAAAGAGAAAAAAAATGTACAAGAAATATTACAGCGTGGACGAGCAACAACAACAACAACAACAACAACAACAACAACAACAACAACAACAAAAACAACAACTCAAAAAATACAGGAAAAAAAGAAAAGAGGAATTTACAGAAAGAAGAAAAAAAAGTCGGGTGTAGTAAGAAAGCAGAATAAGAGAAACGAGAGAGAAAAAAATGAAAGGAAGCAGAGACGATGGAAATTAAAGAAAGGAGAGCAGAAGAAATTGAAGGAGGGAAGAAGAAAGGCAAGAAGGGAACAGGGAGCGAGCGAGAGAAAGGAAACAGCGGTAAGAGAACGGAAAGAGTGAGGGAAACGATAATATAGGGTAACAGAGAGAGAGAGAGAGAGAGAGAGAGAGAGAGAGAGAGAGAGAGAGAGAGAGAGAGAGAGAGAGAGAGAGAGAGAGAATAAGAAAGATAACGAAAAGTACAAATTGGATACAGAATATAAAATGAAACAGAGAAAATAACAACGAAAATAATAGCAAAGTCTGAGAGGAAAGAGGTGGCGCTGCTGGAGGTGGCGCTGGTGGTGGTGGTGGTGGTGGTGGTGGTGGTGGTGGTGGTGGTGGTGGAGAAAAGGACAATAGGGGGGGAAACAGGTACTAAAGAAATTGGACCCAAGGACTAGAATTATGTCTGAAAGGAGAAAAATACAAAGAAATACAATTCATGTTATTATACGAGAAGAAAGGAGGTGGAGGAGGAGGAGGAGGTGGAGGAGGAGGAGGAGGAGGAGGAGGAGGAGGAGGAGGAGGAGGAGGAGGAG